>JAEIFQ010000192.1:0-80340 GCA_018904025.1 Zaprionus vittiger | reverse complement strand
ACATTTTAAACTACTTATGACTACCTCTATTAACTTAAGTCAAAATATCAAAATTCTAAATTTTGAAAAATTTTTGAAAATGTTGTAAGGGGGGTGCTTCGAAAAATTCAAATTCAAATTTACACCTAAATTAAGGGTTTTTCTTCGATATTTTTCACAATTTTCATCACAAAGACTTTTCGAAGGACATTTTATACTATTTATGACTAGCTTTATCAATTTAAGTCAAAATATCGAAATTCTAAATTTTGAAAAATTTTGAAAATGTTGTAAGGGGGGTGCTTCGAAAAATTCAAATTCAAATTTACACCTAAATTAAGGGTTTTTCTTCGATATTTTCCACAATTTTCATCGCAAAGTCTTTTCGAAGGACATTTTATACTATTTATGACTAGCTTTATCAATTTAAGTCAAAATATCGAAATTCTAAATTTTGAAAAATTTTGAAAATGTTGTAAGGGGGGTGCTTCGAAAAATTCAAATTCAAATTTACACCTAAATTAAGGGTTTTTCTTCGATATTTTCTACAATTTTCACCGCAAAGACTTTTCGAAGGACATTTTATACTATTTATGACTAGCTTTATCAATTTAAGTCAAAATATCGAAATTCTAAATTTTGAAATATTTTGAAAATGTTGTAAGGGGGGTGCTTCGAAAAATTCAAATTCAAATTTACACCTAAATTAAGGGTTTTTCTTCGATATTTTCCACAATTTTCATCGCAAAGACTTTTCGAATGACATTTTATACTATTTATGACTAGCTTTATCAATTTAAGTCAAAATATGGATATTCTAAATTTTGAAAAATTTTGAAAATGTTGTAAGGGGGGTGCTTCGAAAAATTTAAATTCAAATTTACACCTAAATTAAGGGTTTTTCTTCGATATTTTCCACAATTTTCATCGCAAAGACTTTTCGAAGGACATTTTATACTATTTATGACTAGCTTTATCAATTTAAGTCAAAATATCGATATTCTAAATTTTGAAAAATTTTGAAAATGTTGTAAGGGGGATGCTTCGAAAAATTCAAATTCAAATTTACACCTAAATTAAGGGTTTTTCTTCGATATTTTCCACAATTTTCATCGCAAAGACTTTTCGAAGGACATTTTATACTATGTATGACTAGCTTTATCAATTTAAGTCAAAATATCGATATTCTAAATTTTGAAAATGTTGTAAGGGGGTGCTTCGAAAAATTCAAATTCAAATTTACACCTAAATTAAGGGTTTTTCTTCGATATTTTCCACAATTTTCACCGCAAAGACTTTTCGAAGGAAATTTTATACTATTTATGACTAGCGTTATCAATTTAAGTCAAAATATCGAAATTCTAAATTTTGAAAAATTTTGGAAATGTTGTAAGGGGGGTGCTTCGAAAAATTCAAATTCAAATTTACACCTAAATTAAGGGTTTTTCTTCGATATTTTCCACAATTTTCATCGCAAAGACTTTTCGAAGGACATTTTATACTATTTATGACTAGCTTTATCAATTTAAGTCAAAATATCGATATTCTAAATTTTGAAAAATTTTGAAAATGTTGTAAGGGGGGGTGCTTCGAAAAATTCAAATTCAAATTTACACCTAAATTAAGGGTTTTTCTTCGATATTTTTCACAATTTTCACCGCAAAGACTTTTGAAGGATATTTTATACTACTTATGACTACCTCTATCAACTTAAGTCAAAATATCAAAATTCTAAATTTTGAAAAATTTTGAAAATGTTGTAAGGGGGGGTGCTTTATCACAAATTTACACCTAAATTAAGGGTTTTTCTTCGATATTTTCCACAATTTTCATCGCAAAGACTTTTCGAAGGACATTTTATACTATTTATGACTAGCTTTATCAATTTAAGTCAAAATATCGAAATTCTAAATTTTGAAAAATTTTGAAAATGTTGTAAGGGGGTGCTTCGAAAAATTCAAATTCAAATTTACACCTAAATTAAGGGTTTTTCTTCGATATTTTCCACAATTTTCATCGCAAAGACTTTTCGAAGGACATTTTATACTATTTATGACTAGCTTTATCAATTTAAGTCAAAATATCGATATTCTAAATTTTGAAAAATTTTGAAAATGTTGTAAGGGGGGTGCTTCGAAAAATTCAAATTCAAATTTACACCTAAATTAAGGGTTTTTCTTCGATATTTTCCACAATTTTCATCGCAAAGACTTTTCGAATGACATTTTATACTACTTATGACTAGCTTTATCAATTTAAGTCAAAAAATCAAAATTCTAAATTTTGAAAAATTTTGAAAATGTTGTAAGGGGGTGCTTCGAAAAATTCAAATTCAAATTTACACCTAAATTAAGGGTTTTTCTTCGATATTTTTCACAATTTTCACCGCAAAGACTTTTTGAAGGACATTTTATACTACTTATGACTACCTCTATCAACTTAAGTCAAAATATCAAAGTTTTAAATTTTGAAAAACTTTGAAAATGTTGTAAGGGGGGTGCTTCATCACAAATTTACACCTAAATTATGGGTTTTGCTTCGATATTTTCCACAATTTTCATCGCAAAGACTTTTCGAAGGACATTTTATACTATTTATGACTAGCTTTATCAATTTAAGTCAAAATATCGAAATTCTAAATTTTGAAAAATTTTGAAAATGTTGTAAGGGGGGTGCTTTGAAAAATTCAAATTCAAATTTACACCTAAATTAAGGGTTTTTCTTCGATATTTTCCACAATTTTCACCGCAAAGACTTTTCGAAGGACATTTTATACTACTTATGACTAGCTTTATCAATTTAAGTCAAAATATCGAAATTCTAAATTTTGAAAAATTTTGAAAATGTTGTAAGGGGGGTGCTTCGAAAAATTCAAATTCAAATTTACACCTAAATTAAGGGTTTTTCTTCGATATTTTCCACAATTTTCATCGCAAAGACTTTTCGAAGGACATTTTATACTATTTCTGACTAGCTTTATCAATTTAAGTCAAAATATCAATATTCTAAATTTTGAAAAATTTTGAAAATGTTGTAAGGGGGGTGCTTCGAAAAATTCAAATTCAAATTTACACCTAAATTAAGGGTTTTTCTTCGATATTTTCCACAATTTTCATCGTAAAGACTGTTCGAAGGACATTTTATACTATTTATGACTAGCTTTATCAATTTAAGTCAAAATATCAAAATTCTAAATTTTGAAAAATTTTGAAAATGTTGTAAGGGGGTGCTTCGAAAAATTCAAATTCAAATTTACACCTAAATTAAGGGTTTTTCTTCGATATTTTCCACAATTTTCATCGCAAAGACTTTTCGAAGGACATTTTATACTATTTATGACTAGCTTTATCAATTTAAGTCAAAATATCGATATTCTAAATTTTGAAAAATTTTGAAAATGTTGTAAGGGGGGTGCTTCGAAAAATTAAAATTCAAATTAACACCTAAATTAAGGGTTTTTCTTCGATATTTTCAACAATTTTCACCGCAAAGACTTTTCGAAGGACATTTTATACTACTTATGACTAGCTTTATCAATTTAAGTCAAAATATCAAAATTCTAAATTTTGAAAAATTTTGAAAATGTTGTAAGGGGGGTGCTTCGAAAAATTCAAATTCAAATTTACACCTAAATTAAGGGTTTTTCTTCGATATTTTCCACAATTTTCACCGCAAAGACTTTTCGAAGGACATTTTAAACTACTTATGACTACCTCTATTAACTTAAGTCAAAATATCAAAATTCTAAATTTTGAAAAATTTTGAAAATGTTGTAAGGGGGGTGCTTCGAAAAATTCAAATTCAAATTTACACCTAAATTAAGGGTATTTCTTCGATATTTTTCACAATTTTCATCACAAAGACTTTTCGAAGGACATTTTATACTATTTATGACTAGCTTTATCAATTTAAGTCAAAATATCGAAATTCTAAATTTTGAAAAATTTTGAAAATGTTGTAAGGGGGGTGCTTCGAAAAATTCAAATTCAAATTTACACCTAAATTAAGGGTTTTTCTTCGATATTTTCCACAATTTTCATCGCAAAGACTTTTCGAATGACATTTTATACTACTTATGACTAGCTTTATCAATTTAAGTCAAAAAATCAAAATTCTAAATTTTGAAAAATTTTGAAAATGTTGTAAGGGGGGTGCTTCGAAAAATTCAAATTCAAATTTACACCTAAATTAAGGGTTTTTCTTCGATATTTTCCACAATTTTCACCGCAAAGACTTTTTGAAGGACATTTTATACTACTTATGACTACCTCTATCAACTTAAGTCAAAATATCAAAGTTCTAAATTTTGAAAAACTTTGAAAATGTTGTAAGGGGGGTGCTTCAAATCAAACAAATTTACACCTAAATTATGGGTTTTGCTTCGATATTTTCCACAATTTTCATCGCAAAGACTTTTCGAAGGACATTTTATACTATTTATGACTAGCTTTATCAATTTAAGTCAAAATATCGAAATTCTAAATTTTGAAAAATTTTGAAAATGTTGTAAGGGGGGTGCTTTGAAAAATTCAAATTCAAATTTACACCTAAATTAAGGGTTTTTCTTCGATATTTTCCACAATTTTCACCGCAAAGACTTTTCGAAGGACATTTTATACTACTTATGACTAGCTTTATCAATTTAAGTCAAAATATCGAAATTCTAAATTTTGAAAAATTTTGAAAATGTTGTAAGGGGGGTGCTTCGAAAAATTCAAATTCAAATTTACACCTAAATTAAGGGTTTTTCTTCGATATTTTCCACAATTTTCATCGCAAAGACTTTTCGAAGGACATTTTATACTATTTCTGACTAGCTTTATCAATTTAAGTCAAAATATCAATATTCTAAATTTTGAAAAATTTTGAAAATGTTGTAAGGGGGGTGCTTCGAAAAATTCAAATTCAAATTTACACCTAAATTAAGGGTTTTTCTTCGATATTTTCCACAATTTTCATCGTAAAGACTGTTCGAAGGACATTTTATACTATTTATGACTAGCTTTATCAATTTAAGTCAAAATATCAAAATTCTAAATTTTGAAAAATTTTGAAAATGTTGTAAGGGGGGTGCTTCGAAAAATTCAAATTCAAATTTACACCTAAATTAAGGGTTTTTCTTCGATATTTTCCACAATTTTCATCGCAAAGACTTTTCGAAGGACATTTTATACTATTTATGACTAGCTTTATCAATTTAAGTCAAAATATCGATATTCTAAATTTTGAAAAATTTTGAAAATGTTGTAAGGGGGGTGCTTCGAAAAATTCAAATTCAAATTTACACCTAAATTAAGGGTTTTTCTTCGATATTTTCAACAATTTTCACCGCAAAGACTTTTCGAAAGACATTTTATACTACTTATGACTAGCTTTATCAATTTAAGTCAAAATATCAAAATTCTAAATTTTGAAAAATTTTGAAAATGTTGTAAGGGGGGTGCTTCGAAAAATTCAAATTCAAATTTACACCTAAATTAAGGGTTTTTCTTCGATATTTTCCACAATTTTCACCGCAAAGACTTTTCGAAGGACATTTTAAACTACTTATGACTACCTCTATTAACTTAAGTCAAAATATCAAAATTCTAAATTTTGAAAAATTTTGAAAATGTTGTAAGGGGGGTGCTTCGAAAAATTCAAATTCAAATTTACACCTAAATTAAGGGTATTTCTTCGATATTTTCCACAATTTTCATCACAAAGACTTTTCGAAGGACATTTTATACTATTTATGACTAGCTTTATCAATTTAAGTCAAAATATCGAAATTCTAAATTTTGAAAAATTTTGAAAATGTTGTAAGGGGGGTGCTTCGAAAAATTCAAATTCAAATTTACACCTAAATTAAGGGTTTTTCTTCGATATTTTCCACAATTTTCATCGCAAAGACTTTTCGAAGGACATTTTATACTACTTATGACTAGCTTTATCAATTTAAGTCAAAATATCGATATTCTAAATTTTGAAAAATTTTGAAAATGTTGTAAGGGGGGTGCTTCGAAAAATTCAAATTCAAATTTACACCTAAATTAAGGGTTTTTCTTCGATATTTTCCACAATTTTCACCGCAAAGACTTTTTGAAGGATATTTTATACTACTTATGACTACCTCTATCAACTTAAGTCAAAATATCAAAATTCTAAATTTTGAAAAATTTTGAAAATGTTGTAAGGGGGTGCTTTAAAATCAAACAAATTTACACCTAAATTAAGGGTTTTTCTTCGATATTTTCCACAATTTTCATCGCAAAGACTTTTCGAAGGACATTTTATACTATTTATGACTAGCTTTATCAATTTAAGTCAAAATATCGAAATTCTAAATTTTGAAAAATTTTGAAAATGTTGTAAGGGGGGTGCTTCGAAAAATTCAAATTCAAATTTACACCTAAATTAAGGGTTTTTCTTCGATATTTTCCACAATTTTCATCGCAAAGACTTTTCGAAGGACATTTTATACTATTTATGACTAGCTTTATCAATTTAAGTCAAAATATCGATATTCTAAATTTTGAAAAATTTTGAAAATGTTGTAAGGGGGGTGCTTCGAAAAATTCAAATTCAAATTTACACCTAAATTAAGGGTTTTTCTTCGATATTTTCCACAATTTTCATCGCAAAGACTTTTCGAATGACATTTTATACTACTTATGACTAGCTTTATCAATTTAAGTCAAAAATCAAAATTCTAAATTTTGAAAAATTTTGAAAATGTTGTAAGGGGGGTGCTTCGAAAAATTCAAATTCAAATTTACACCTAAATTAAGGGTTTTTCTTCGATATTTTCCACAATTTTCACCGCAAAGACTTTTCGAAGGACATTTTATACTATTTATGACTACCTCTATCAACTTAAGTCAAAATATCAAAATTCTAAATTTTGAAAAATTTTGAAAATGTTGTAAGGGGGTGCTTCAAAAATTCAAATCAAATTTACACCTAAATTATGGGTTTTGCTTCGATATTTTCCACAATTTTCATCGCAAAGACTTTTCGAAGGACATTTTATACTATTTATGACTAGCTTTATCAATTTAAGTCAAAATATCGAAATTCTAAATTTTGAAAAATTTTGAAAATGTTGTAAGGGGGGTGCTTTGAAAAATTCAAATTCAAATTTACACCTAAATTAAGGGTTTTTCTTCGATATTTTCCACAATTTTCACCGCAAAGACTTTTCGAAGGACATTTTATACTACTTATGACTAGCTTTATCAATTTAAGTCAAAATATCGAAATTCTAAATTTTGAAAAATTTTGAAAATATTGTAAGGGGGGTGCTTCGAAAAATTCAAATTCAAATTTACACCTAAATTAAGGGTTTTTCTTCGATATTTTCCACAATTTTCATCGCAAAGACTTTTCTAAGGACATTTTATACTATTTATGACTAGCTTTATCAATTTAAGTCAAAATATCAATATTCTAAATTTTGAAAAATTTTGAAAATGTTGTAAGGGGGGTGCTTCGAAAAATTCAAATTCAAATTTACACCTAAATTAAGGGTTTTTCTTCGATATTTTCCACAATTTTCATCGTAAAGACTGTTCGAAGGACATTTTATACTATTTATGACTAGCTTTATCAATTTAAGTCAAAATATCAAAATTCTAAATTTTGAAAAATTTTGAAAATGTTGTAAGGGGGGTGCTTCGAAAAATTCAAATTCAAATTTACACCTAAATTAAGGGTTTTTCTTCGATATTTTCCACAATTTTCATCGCAAAGACTTTTCGAAGGACATTTTATACTATTTATGACTAGCTTTATCAATTTAAGTCAAAATATCGATATTCTAAATTTTGAAAAATTTTGAAAATGTGGTAAGGGGGGTGCTTCGAAAAATTCAAATTCAAATTAACACCTAAATTAAGGGTTTTTCTTCGATATTTTCCACAATTTTCACCGCAAAGACTTTTCGAAGGACATTTTATACTACTTATGACTAGCTTTATCAATTTAAGTCAAAATATCAAAATTCTAACTTTTGAAAAATTTTGAAAATGTTGTAAGGGGGGTGCTTCGAAAAATTCAAATTCAAATTTACACCTAAATTAAGGGTTTTTCTTCGATATTTTCCACAATTTTCATCGCAAAGACTTTTCGAAGGACATTTTAAACTACTTATGACTAGCTTTATCAATTTAAGTCAAAATATCAAAATTCTAAATTTTGAAAAATTTTGAAAATGTTGTAAGGGGGGTGCTTCGAAAAATTCAAATTCAAATTTACACCTAAATTAAGGGTTTTTCTTCGATATTTTCCACAATTTTCATCACAAAGACTTTTCGAAGGACATTTTATACTATTTATGACTAGCTTTATCAATTTAAGTCAAAATATCGAAATTCTAAATTTTGAAAAATTTTTAAAATGTTGTAAGGGGGTGCTTCGAAAAATTCAAATTCAAATTTACACCTAAATTAAGGGTTTTTCTTCGATATTTTCCACAATTTTCATCGCAAAGACTTTTCGAAGGACATTTTATACTATTTATGACTAGCTTTATCAATTTAAGTCAAAATATCGAAATTCTAAATTTTGAAAAATTTTGAAAATGTTGTAAGGGGGGTGCTTCGAAAAATTCAAATTCAAATTTACACCTAAATTAAGGGTTTTTCTTCGATATTTTCCACAATTTTCATCGCAAAGACTTTTCGAAGGACATTTTATACTATTTATGACTAGCTTTATCAATTTAAGTCAAAATATCGAAATTCTAAATTTTGAAAAATTTTGAAAATGTTGTAAGGGGGGTGCTTCGAAAAATTCAAATTCAAATTTACACCTAAATTAAGGGTTTTTCTTCGATATTTTCCACAATTTTCACCGCAAAGACTTTTCGAAGGACATTTTATACTATTTATGACTAGCTTTATCAATTTAAGTCAAAATATCGAAATTCTAAATTTTGAAAAATTTTGAAAATGTTGTAAGGGGGGTGCTTCGAAAAATTCAAATTCAAATTTACACCTAAATTAAGGGTTTTTCTTCGATATTTTCCACAATTTTCATCGCAAAGACTTTTCGAAGGACATTTTATACTATTTATGACTAGCTTTATCAATTTAAGTCAAAATATCGAAATTCTAAATTTTGAAAAATTTTGAAAATGTTGTAAGGGGGTGCTTCGAAAAATTCAAATTCAAATTTACACCTAAATTAAGGGTTTTTCTTCGATATTTTCCACAATTTTCATCGCAAAGACTTTTCGAAGGACATTTTATACTATTTATGACTAGCTTTATCAATTTAAGTCAAAATATCGATATTCTAAATTTTGAAAAATTTTGAAAATGTTGTAAGGGGGATGCTTCGAAAAATTCAAATTCAAATTTACACCTAAATTAAGGGTTTTTCTTCGATATTTTCCAAAATTTTTATCGCAAAGACTTTTCGAAGGACATTTTATACTATGTATGACTAGCTTTATCAATTTAAGTCAAAATATCGATATTCTAAATTTTGAAAATGTTGTAAGGGGGGTGCTTCGAAAAATTCAAATTCAAATTTACACCTAAATTAAGGGTTTTTCTTCGATATTTTCCACAATTTTCACCGCAAAGACTTTTCGAAGGAAATTTTATACTATTTATGACTAGCTTTATCAATTTAAGTCAAAATATCGAAATTCTAAATTTTGAAAATGTTGTAAGGGGGGTGCTTCGAAAAATTCAAATTCAAATTTACACCTAAATTAAGGGTTTTTCTTCGATATTTTCCACAATTTTCATCGCAAAGACTTTTCGAAGGACATTTTATACTATTTATGACTAGCTTTATCAATTTAAGTCAAAATATCGATATTCTAAATTTTGAAAAATTTTGAAAATGTTGTAAGGGGGGTGCTTCGAAAAATTCAAATTCAAATTTACACCTAAATTAAGGGTTTTTCTTCGATATTTTTCACAATTTTCACCGCAAAGACTTTTCGAAGGACATTTTATACTACTTATGACTACCTTTATCAACTTAAGTCAAAATATCAAAATTCTAAATTTTGAAAAATTTTGAAAATGTTGTAAGGGGGGTGCTTTAAAATCAACAAATTTACACCTAAATTAAGGGTTTTTCTTCGATATTTTCCACAATTTTCATCGCAAAGACTTTTCGAAGGACATTTTATACTATTTATGACTAGCTTTATCAATTTAAGTCAAAATATCGATTTTTCTAAATTTTGAAAAATTTTGAAAATGTTGTAAGGGGGGTGCTTGGAAAAATTTAAATTCAAATTTACACCTAAATTAAGGGTTTTTCTTCGATATTTTCGACAATTTTCGTCGCAAAGACTTTTCGAAGGACATTTTATACTATTTATGACTAGCTTTATCAATTTAAGTCAAATTATCGATATTCTAAATTTTGAAAAATTTTAAAAATGTTGTAAGGGGGATGCTTCGAAAAATTCAAATTCAAATTTACACCTAAATTAAGGGTTTTTCTTCGATATTTTCCACAATTTTCATCGCAAAGACTTTTCGAAGGACATTTTATACTACTTATGACTAGCTTTATCAATTTAAGTCAAAATATCAAAATTCTAACTTATGAAAAAATTTTAAAATGTTGTAAGGGGGGTGCTTCGAAAAATTCAAATTCAAATTTACACCTAAATTAAGGGTTTTTCTTCGATATTTTCCACAATTTTCATCGCAAAGACTTTTCGAAGGACATTTTATACTACTTATGACTAGCTTTATCAATTTAAGTCAAAATATCAAAATTCTAACTTTTGAAAAATTTTGAAAATGTTGTAAGGGGGGTGCTTCGAAAAATTCAAATTCAAATTTACACCTAAATTAAGGGTTTTTCTTCGATATTTTTCACAATTTTCACCGCAAAGACTTTTTGAAGGACATTTTATACTACTTATGACTACCTCTATCAACTTAAGTCAAAATATCAAAATTTTAAATTTTGAAAAACTTTGAAAATGTTGTAAGGGGGGTGCTTCATCACAAATTTACACCTAAATTATGGGTTTTGCTTCGATATTTTCCACAATTTTCATCGCAAAGACTTTTCGAAGGACATTTTATACTATTTATGACTAGCTTTATCAATTTAAGTCAAAATATCGATATTCTAAATTTTGAAAAATTTTGAAAATGTTGTAAGGGGGGTGCTTCGAAAAATTAAAATTCAAATTAACACCTAAATTAAGGGTTTTTCTTCGATATTTTCAACAATTTTCACCGCAAAGACTTTTCGAAGGACATTTTATACTACTTATGACTAGCTTTATCAATTTAAGTCAAAATATCAAAATTCTAACTTTTGAAAAATTTTGAAAATGTAAGGGGGGTGCTTCGAAAAATTCAAATTCAAATTTACACCTAAATTAAGGGTTTTTCTTCGATATTTTCCACAATTTTCACCGCAAAGACTTTTCGAAGGACATTTTAAACTACTTATGACTACCTCTATTAAGTTAAGTCAAAATATCAAAATTCTAAATTTTGAAAAATTTTGAAAATGTTGTAAGGGGGGTGCTTGGAAAAATTTAAATTCAAATTTACACCTAAATTAAGGGTTTTTCTTCGATATTTTCCACAATTTTCACCGCAAAGACTTTTCGAAGGACATTTTATACTATTTATGACTAGCTTTATCAATTTAAGTCAAAATATCGAAGTTCTAAATTTTGAAAAATTTTGAAAATGTTGTAAGGGGGGTGCTTCGAAAAATTCAAATTCAAATTTACACCTAAATTAAGGGTTTTTCTTCGATATTTTCCACAATTTTCATCGCAAAGACTTTTCGAAGGACATTTTATACTATTTATGACTAGCTTTATCAATTTAAGTCATAATATCGAAATTCTAAATTTTGAAAAATTTTGAAAATGTTGTAAGGGGGGTGCTTCGAAAAATTCAAATTCAAATTTACACCTAAATTAAGGGTTTTTCTTCGATATTTTCTACAATTTTCACCGCAAAGACTTTTCGAAGGACATTTTATACTATTTATGACTAGCTTTATCAATTTAAGTCAAAATATCGAAATTCTAAATTTTGAAATATTTTGAAAATGTTGTAAGGGGGGTGCTTCGAAAAATTCAAATTCAAATTTACACCTAAATTAAGGGTTTTTCTTCGATATTTTCCACAATTTTCATCGCAAAGACTTTTCGAAGGACATTTTATACTATTTATGACTAGCTTTATCAATTTAAGTCAAAATATCGAAATTCTAAATTTTTCTAAATTTTGAAAATGTTGTAAGGGGGGTGCTTCGAAAAATTCAAATTCAAATTAACACCTAAATTAAGGGTTTTTCTTCGATATTTTCCACAATTTTCATCGCAAAGACTTTTCGAAGGACATTTTATACTATTTATGACTAGCTTTATCAATTTAAGTCAAAATATCGATATTCTAAATTTTGAAAAATTTTGAAAATGTTGTAAGGGGGGTGCTTCGAAAAATTAAAATTCAAATTAACACCTAAATTAAGGGTTTTTCTTCGATATTTTCAACAATTTTCACCGCAAAGACTTTTCGAAGGACATTTTATACTACTTATGACTAGCTTTATCAATTTAAGTCAAAATATCAAAATTCTAACTTTTGAAAAATTTTGAAAATGTAAGGGGGGTGCTTCGAAAAATTCAAATTCAAATTTACACCTAAATTAAGGGTTTTTCTTCGATATTTTCCACAATTTTCACCGCAAAGACTTTTCGAAGGACATTTTAAACTACTTATGACTACCTCTATTAAGTTAAGTCAAAATATCAAAATTCTAAATTTTGAAAAATTTTGAAAATGTTGTAAGGGGGGTGCTTCGAAAAATTCAAATTCAAATTTACACCTAAATTAAGGGTATTTCTTCGATATTTTTCACAATTTTCATCACAAAGACTTTTCGAAGGACATTTTATACTATTTATGACTAGCTTTATCAATTTAAGTCAAAATATCGAAATTCTAAATTTTGAAAAATTTTTAAAATGTTGTAAGGGGGTGCTTCGAAAAATTCAAATTCAAATTTACACCTAAATTAAGGGTTTTTCTTCGATATTTTCCACAATTTTCTTCGCAAAGTCTTTTCGAAGGACATTTTATACTATTTATGACTAGCTTTATCAATTTAAGTCAAAATATCGAAATTCTAAATTTTGAAAAATGTTGAAAATGTTGTAAGGGGGGTGCTTCGAAAAATTCAAATTCAAATTTACACCTAAATTAAGGGTTTTTCTTCGATATTTTCCACAATTTTCATCGCAAAGACTTTTCGAAGGACATTTTATACTATTTATGACTAGCTTTATCAATTTAAGTCAAAATATCGAAATTCTAAATTTTGAAAAATTTTGAAAATGTTGTAAGGGGGGTGCTTCGAAAAATTCAAATTCAAATTTACACCTAAATTAAGGGTTTTTCTTCGATATTTTCTACAATTTTCACCGCAAAGACTTTTCGAAGGACATTTTATACTATTTATGACTAGCTTTATCAATTTAAGTCAAAATATCGAAATTCTAAATTTTGAAATATTTTGAAAATGTTGTAAGGGGGGTGCTTCGAAAAATTCAAATTCAAATTTACACCTAAATTAAGGGTTTTTCTTCGATATTTTCCACAATTTTCATCGCAAAGACTTTTCGAAGGACATTTTATACTATTTATGACTAGCTTTATCAATTTAAGTCAAAATATCGAAATTCTAAATTTTGAAAAATTTTGAAAATGTTGTAAGGGGGGTGCTTCGAAAAATTCAAATTCAAATTTACACCTAAATTAAGGGTTTTTCTTCGATATTTTACACAATTTTCATCGCAAAGACTTTTCGAAGGACATTTTATACTATTTATGACTAGCTTTATCAATTTAAGTCAAAATATCGATATTCTAAATTTTGAAAAATTTTGAAAATGTTGTAAGGGGGATGCTTCGAAAAATTCAAATTCAAATTTACACCTAAATTAAGGGTTTTTCTTCGATATTTTCCACAATTTTTATCGCAAAGACTTTTCGAAGGACATTTTATACTATGTATGACTAGCTTTATCAATTTAAGTCAAAATATCGATATTCTAAATTTTGAAAATGTTGTAAGGGGGGTGCTTCGAAAAATTCAAATTCAAATTTACACCTAAATTAAGGGTTTTTCTTCGATATTTTCCACAATTTTCACCGCAAAGACTTTTCGAAGGAAATTTTATACTATTTATGACTAGCGTTATCAATTTAAGTCAAAATATCGAAATTCTAAATTTTGAAAAATTTTGAAAATGTTGTAAGGGGGGTGCTTCGAAAAATTCAAATTCAAATTTACACCTAAATTAAGGGTTTTTCTTCGATATTTTCCACAATTTTCTTCGCAAAGACTTTTCGAAGGACATTTTATACTATTTATGACTAGCTTTATCAATTTAAGTCAAAATATCGATATTCTAAATTTTGAAAAATTTTGAAAATGTTGTAAGGGGGGTGCTTCGAAAAATTCAAATTCAAATTTACACCTAAATTAAGGGTTTTTCTTCGATATTTTTCACAATTTTCACCGCAAAGACTTTTCGAAGGACATTTTATACTACTTATGACTACCTCTATCAACTTAAGTCAAAATATCAAAATTCTAAATTTTGAAAAATTTTGAAAATGTTGTAAGGGGGGTGCTTTATCACAAATTTACACCTAAATTAAGGGTTTTTCTTCGATATTTTCCACAATTTTCATCGCAAAGACTTTTCGAAGGACATTTTATACTATTTATGACTAGCTTTATCAATTTAAGTCAAAATATCGATTTTTCTAAATTTTGAAAAATTTTGAAAATGTTGTAAGGGGGGTGCTTGGAAAAATTTAAATTCAAATTTACACCTAAATTAAGGGTTTTTCTTCGATATTTTCGACAATTTTCGTCGCAAAGACTTTTCGAAGGACATTTTATACTATTTATGACTAGCTTTATCAATTTAAGTCAAATTATCGATATTCTAAATTTTGAAAAATTTTAAAAATGTTGTAAGGGGGATGCTTCGAAAAATTCAAATTCAAATTTACACCTAAATTAAGGGTTTTTCTTCGATATTTTCCACAATTTTCATCGCAAAGACTTTTCGAAGGACATTTTATACTACTTATGACTAGCTTTATCAATTTAAGTCAAAATATCAAAATTCTAACTTATGAAAAAATTTTAAAATGTTGTAAGGGGGGTGCTTCGAAAAATTCAAATTCAAATTTACACCTAAATTAAGGGTTTTTCTTCGATATTTTCCACAATTTTCATCGCAAAGACTTTTCGAAGGACATTTTATACTACTTATGACTAGCTTTATCAATTTAAGTCAAAATATCAAAATTCTAACTTTTGAAAAATTTTTTAAATGTTGTAAGGGGGGTGCTTCGAAAAATTCAAATTCAAATTTACACCTAAATTAAGGGTTTTTCTTCGATATTTTCCACAATTTTCTCCGCAAAGACTTTTCGAAGGACATTTTATGCTACTTATTACTAGCTTTATCAATTTAAGTCAAAATATCAAAATTCTAACTTTTGAAAAATTTTGAAAATGTTGTAAGGGGGGTGCTTCGAAAAATTCAAATTCAAATTTACACCTAAATTAAGGGTTTTTCTTCGATATTTTCCACAATTTTCATCGCAAAGACTTTTCGAAGGACATTTTATACTATTTATGACTAGCTTTATCAATTTAAGTCAAAATATCGAAATTCTAAATTTTGAAACATTTTGAAAATGTTGTAAGGGGGGTGCTTCGAAAAATTCAAATTCAAATTTACACCTAAATTAAGGGTTTTTCTTCGATATTTTTCACAATTTTCACCGCAAAGACTTTTTGAAGGACATTTTATACTACTTATGACTACCTCTATCAACTTAAGTCAAAATATCAAAATTCTAAATTTTGAAAAATTTTGAAAATGTTGTAAGGGGGGAGCTTTATCACAAATTTACACCTAAATTAAGGGTTTTTCTTCGATATTTTCCACAATTTTCATCGCAAAGACTTTTCGAAGGACATTTTATACTATTTATGACTAGCTTTATCAATTTAAGTCAAAATATCGATTTTTCTAAATTTTGAAAAATTTTGAAAATGTTGTAAGGGGGATGCTTCGAAAAATTCAAATTCAAATTTACACCTAAATTAAGGGCTTTTCTTCGATATTTTCCACAATTTTCATCGCAAAGACTTTTCGAAGGACATTTTATACTATTTATGACTAGCTTTATCAATTTAAGTCAAAATATCGAAATTCTAAATTTTGAAAAATTTTGAAAATGTTGTAAGGGGGGTGCTTCGAAAAATTCAAATTCAAATTTACACCTAAATTAAGGGTTTTTCTTCGATATTTTCCACAATTTTCATCGCAAAGACTTTTCGAAGGACATTTTATACTATTTATGACTAGATTTATCAATTTAAGTCAAAATATCGATATTCTAAATTTTGAAAAATTTTGAAAATGTTGTAAGGGGGGTGCTTCGAAAAATTCAAATTCAAATTTACACCTAAATTAAGGGTTTTTCTTCGATATTTTCCACAATTTTCATCGCAAAGACTTTTCGAATGACATTTTATACTACTTATGACTACCTCTATCAATTTTAGTCAAAAAATCAAAATTCTAAATTTTGAAAAATTTTGAAAATGTTGTAAGGGGGGTGCTTCGAAAAATTCAAATTCAAATTTACACCTAAATTAAGGGTTTTTTTTCGATATTTTTCACAATTTTCACCGCAAAGACTTTTTGAAGGACATTTTATACTACTTATGACTACCTCTATCAACTTAAGTCAAAATATCAAAATTTTAAATTTTGAAAAATTTTGAAAATGTTGTAAGGGGGGTGCTTCATCACAAATTTACACCTCAATTAAGGGTTTTGCTTCGATATTTTCCACAATTTTCATCGCAAAGACTTTTCGAAGGACATTTTATACTATTTATGACTAGCTTTATCAATTTAAGTCAAAATATCGAAATTCTAAATTTTGAAAAATTTTGAAAATGTTGTAAGGGGGGTGCTTCGAAAAATTCAAATTCAAATTTACACCTAAATTAAGGGTTTTTCTTCGATATTTTCCACAATTTTCATCGCAAAGACTTTTCGAAGGACATTTTATACTATTTCTGACTAGCTTTATCAATTTAAGTCAAAATATCGATATTCTAAATTTTGAAAAATTTTGAAAATGTTGTAAGGGGGATGCTTCGAAAAATTCAAATTCAAATTTACACCTAAATTAAGGGTTTTTCTTCGATATTTTTCACAATTTTCATCGCAAAGACTTTTCGAAGGACATTTTATACTATTTATGACTAGCTTTATCAATTTAAGTCAAAATATCGAAATTCTAAATTTTGAAAAATTTTGAAAATGTTGTAAGGGGGTGCTTCGAAAAATTCAAATTCAAATTTACACCTAAATTAAGGGTTTTTCTTCGATATTTTCCACAATTTTCATCGCAAAGACTTTTCGAAGGACATTTTATACTATTTATGACTAGCTTTATCAATTTAAGTAAAAATTATAAAAATTCTAAATTTTGAAAAATTTTGAAAATGTTGTAAGGGGGGTGCTTCGAAAAATTCAAATTCAAATTAACACCTAAATTAAGGGTTTTTCTTCGATATTTTCCACAATTTTCACCGCAAAGACTTTTCGAAGGAAATTTTATACTATTTATGACTAGCTTTATCAATTTAAGTCAAAATATCGAAATTCTAAATTTTGAAAAATTTTGAAAATGTTGTAAGGGGGGTGCTTTGAAAAATTCAAATTCAAATTTACACCTAAATTAAGGGTTTTTCTTCGATATTTTTCACAATTTTCACCGCAAAGACTTTTCGAAGGACATTTTATACTACTTATGACTACCTCTATCAACTTAAGTCAAAATATCAAAATTCTAAATTCTGAAAAATTTTGAAAATGTTGTAAGGGGGGTGCTTCGAAGAATTTAAATTCAAATTTACACCTAAATTAAGGGTTTTTCTTCGATATTTTTCACAATTTTCACCGCAAAGACTTTTCGAAGGACATTTTATACTATTTATGACTAGCTTTATCAATTTAAGTAAAAATATCGAAATTCTAAATTTTGAAAAATTTTGAAAATGTTGTAAGGGGGGTGCTTTATCACAAATTTACACCTAAATTAAGGGTTTTTCTTCGATATTTTCCACAATTTTCATCGCAAAGACTTTTCGAAGGACATTTTATACTATTTATGACTAGCTTTATCAATTTAAGTAAAAATTATAAAAATTCTAAATTTTGAAAAATTTTGAAAATGTTGTAAGGGGGGTGCTTTATCACAAACTTACACCTTAATTAAGGGTTTTTCTTCGATATTTTCCACAATTTTCATCGCAAAGACTTTTCGAAGGACATTTTATACTACTTATGACTACCTCTATCAACTTAAGTCAAAATATCAAAATTCTAAATTTTGAAAAATTTTGAAAATGTTGTAAGGGGGGTGCTTCGAAAAATTCAAATTCAAATTTACACCTAAATTAAGGGTTTTTCTTCGATATTTTCCACAATTTTCATCGCAAAGACTTTTCGAAGGACATTTTATACTACTTATGACTAGCTTTATCAATTTAAGTCAAAATATCAAAATTCTAACTTTTGAAAAATTTTGAAAATGTTGTAAGGGGGGTGCTTCGAAAAATTCAAATTCAAATTTACACCTAAATTAAGGGTTTTTCTTCGATATTTTCCACAATTTTCATCGCAAAGACTTTTCGAAGGACATTTTATACTACTTTTGACTACCTCTATCAATTTAAGTCAAAATATCGAAATTCTAAATTTTGAAAAATTTTGAAAATGTTGTAAGGGGGGTGCTTTATCACAAATTTACACCTAAATTAAGGGTTTTTCTTCGATATTTTCCACAATTTTCACCGCAAAGACTTTTCGAAGGACATTTTATACTACTTATGACTAGCTTTATCAATTTAAGTCAAAATATCGAAATTCTAAATTTTGAAAAATTTTGAAAATGTTGTAAGGGGGGTGCTTTGAAAAATTCAAATTCAAATTTACACCTAAATTAAGGGTTTTTCTTCGATATTTTCCACAATTTTCATCGCAACGACTTTTCGAAGGACATTTTATACTGCTTATGACTACCTCTATCAATTTAAGTCAAAATATCAAAATTCTAAATTTTGAAAAATTTTTGAAAATGTTGTAAGGGGGGTGCTTTATCACAAATTTACACCTAAATTAAGGGTTTTTCTTCGATATTTTCCACAATTTTCATCGCAAAGACTTTTCGAAGGACATTTTATACTATTTATGACTAGCTTTATCAATTTAAGTCAAAATATCGAAATTCTAAATTTTGAAAAATTTTTAAAATGTTGTAAGGGGGGTGCTTCGAAAAATTCAAATTCAAATTTACACCTAAATTAAGGGGTTTTCTTCAATATTTTCCACAATTTTCATCGCAAAGACTTTTCGAAGGACATTTTATACTATTTATGACTAGCTTTATCAATTTAAGTCAAAATATCGAAATTCTAAATTTTGAAAAATTTTGAAAATGTTGTAAGGGGGGTGCTTCGAAAAATTCAAATTCAAATTTACACCTAAATTAAGGGTTTTTCTTCGATATTTTCCACAATTTGCATCGCAAAGACTTTTCGAAGGACATTTTATACTACTTATGACTAGTTTTATCAATTTAAGTCAAAATATCAAAATTCTAAATTTTGAAAAATTTTGAAAATGTTGTAAGGGGGGTGCTTCGAAAAATTCAAATTCAAATTTACACCTAAATTAAGGGTTTTTCTTCGATATTTTCCACAATTTTCATCGCAAAGACTTTTCGAAGGACATTTTATACTATTTATGACTAGCTTTATCAATTTAAGTCAAAATATCGATATTCTAAATTTTGAAAAATTTTGAAAATGTTGTAAGGGGGTGCTTCGAAAAATTCAAATTCAAATTTACACCTAAATTAAGGGTTTTTCTTCGATATTTTCCACAATTTTCATCGTAAAGACTGTTCGAAGGACATTTTATACTACTTATGACTAGCTTTATCAATTTAAGTCAAAATATCAAAATTCAAAATTTTGAAAAATTTTGAAAATGTTGTAAGGGGGGTGCTTCGAAAATTCAAATTCAAATTTACACCTAAATTAAGGGTTTTTCTTCTTCGAAAAATTCAAATTCAAATATACACCTAAATTAAGGGTTTTTCTTCGATATTTTCCACAATTTTCATCGCAAAGACTTTTCGAAGGACATTTTATACTATTTATGACTAGCTTTATCAATTTAAGTCAAAATATCGATATTCTAAATTTTGAAAAATTTTGAAAATGTTGTAAGGGGGGTGCTTCGAAAAATTCAAATTCAAATTTACACCTAAATTAAGGGTTTTTCTTCGATATTTTCCACAATTTTCATCGTAAAGACTGTTCGAAGGACATTTTATACTACTTATGACTAGCTTTATCAATTTAAGTCAAAATATCAAAATTCTAAATTTTGAAAAATTTTGAAAATGTTGTAAGGGGGGTGCTTCGAAAAATTCAAATTCAAATTAACACCTAAATTAAGGGTTTTTCTTCGATATTTTCCACAATTTTCACCGCAAAGACTTTTCGAAGGAAATTTTATACTATTTATGACTAGCTTTATCAATTTAAGTCAAAATATCGAAATTCTAAATTTTGAAAAATTTTGAAAATGTTGTAATGGGGGTGCTTCGAAAAATTCAAATTCAAATTTACACCTAAATTAAGGGTTTTTCTTCGATATTTTCCACAATTTTCATCGTAAAGACTGTTCGAAGGACATTTTATACTACTTATGACTAGCTTTATCAATTTAAGTCAAAATATCAAAATTCTAAATTTTGAAAAATTTTAAAAATGTTGTAAGGGGGGTGCTTCGAAAAATTCAAATTCAAATTTACACCTAAATTAAGGGTTTTTCTTCGATATTTTCCACAATTTTCATCGTAAAGACTGTTCGAAGGACATTTTATACTACTTATGACTAGCTTTATCAATTTAAGTCAAAATATCAAAATTCTAAATTTTGAAAAATTTTGAAAATGTTGTAAGGGGGGTGCTTCTAAAAATTCAAATTCAAATTTACACCTAAATTAAGGGTTTTTCTTCGATATTTTCCACAATTTTCATCGCAAAGACTTTTCGAAGGACATTTTATACTATTTATGACTAGCTTTATCAATTTAAGTCAAAATATCGATATTCTAAATTTTGAAAAATTTTAAAAATGTTGTAAGTGGGGTGCTTCGAAAAATTTAAATTCAAATTTACACCTAAATTAAGGGTTTTTCTTCGATATTTTCCACAATTTTCATCGCAAAGACTTTTCGAAGGACATTTTATACTACTTATGACTACCTCTATCAACTTAAGTCAAAATATCAAAATTCTAAATTTTGAAAAATTTTGAAAATGTTGTAAGGGGGGTGCTTCGAAAAATTCAAATTCAAATTTACACCTAAATTAAGGGTTTTTCTTCGATATTTTCCACAATTTTCACCGCAAAGACTTTTCGAAGGACATTTTAAACTACTTATGACTACCTCTATTAACTTAAGTCAAAATATCAAAATTCTAAATTTTGAAAAATTTTGAAAATGTTGTAAGGGGGGTGCTTCGAAAAATTCAAATTCAAATTTACACCTAAATTAAGGGTTTTTCTTCGATATTTTCCACAATTTTCATCGTAAAGACTGTTCGAAGGACATTTTATACTACTTATGACTAGCTTTATCAATTTAAGTCAAAATATCAAAATTCTAAATTTTGAAAAATTTTAAAAATGTTGTAAGGGGGTGCTTCGAAAAATTCAAATTCAAATTTACACCTAAATTAAGGGTTTTTCTTCGATATTTTCCACAATTTTCATCGTAAAGACTGTTCGAAGGACATTTTATACTACTTATGACTAGCTTTATCAATTTAAGTCAAAATATCAAAATTCTAAATTTTGAAAAATTTTAAAAATGTTGTAAGGGGGTGCTTCGAAAAATTCAAATTCAAATTTACACCTAAATTAAGGGTTTTTCTTCGATATTTTCCACAATTTTCATCGTAAAGACTGTTCGAAGGACATTTTATACTACTTATGACTAGCTTTATCAATTTAAGTCAAAATATCAAAATTCTAAATTTTGAAAAATTTTGAAAATGTTGTAAGGGGGTGCTTCGAAAAATTCAAATTCAAATTTACACCTAAATTAAGGGTTTTTCTTCGATATTTTCCACAATTTTCATCGCAAAGACTTTTCGAAGGACATTTTATACTATTTATGACTAGCTTTATCAATTTAAGTCAAAATATCGATATTCTAAATTTTGAAAAATTTTAAAAATGTTGTAAGTGGGGTGCTTCGAAAAATTTAAATTCAAATTTACACCTAAATTAAGGGTTTTTCTTCGATATTTTCCACAATTTTCATCGCAAAGACTTTTCGAAGGACATTTTATACTACTTATGACTACCTCTATCAACTTAAGTCAAAATATCAAAATTCTAAATTTTGAAAAATTTTGAAAATGTTGTAAGGGGGGTGCTTCGAAAAATTCAAATTCAAATTTACACCTAAATTAAGGGTTTTTCTTCGATATTTTCCACAATTTTCATCGCAAAGACTTTTCGAAGGACATTTTATACTATTTATGACTAGCTTTATCAATTTAAGTCAAAATATCGAAATTCTAAATTTTGAAAAATTTTTAAAATGTTGTAAGGGGGGTGCTTCGAAAAATTCAAATTCAAATTTACACCTAAATTAAGGGGTTTTCTTCAATATTTTCCACAATTTTCATCGCAAAGACTTTTCGAAGGACATTTTATACTATTTATGACTAGCTTTATCAATTTAAGTCAAAATATCGAAATTCTAAATTTTGAAAAATTTTGAAAATGTTGTAAGGGGGGTGCTTCGAAAAATTCAAATTCAAATTTACACCTAAATTAAGGGTTTTTCTTCGATATTTTCCACAATTTGCATCGCAAAGACTTTTCGAAGGACATTTTATACTACTTATGACTAGTTTTATCAATTTAAGTCAAAATATCAAAATTCTAAATTTTGAAAAATTTTGAAAATGTTGTAAGGGGGGTGCTTCGAAAAATTCAAATTCAAATTTACACCTAAATTAAGGGTTTTTCTTCGATATTTTCCACAATTTTCATCGCAAAGACTTTTCGAAGGACATTTTATACTATTTATGACTAGCTTTATCAATTTAAGTCAAAATATCGATATTCTAAATTTTGAAAAATTTTGAAAATGTTGTAAGGGGGGTGCTTCGAAAAATTCAAATTCAAATTTACACCTAAATTAAGGGTTTTTCTTCGATATTTTCCACAATTTTCATCGTAAAGACTGTTCGAAGGACATTTTATACTACTTATGACTAGCTTTATCAATTTAAGTCAAAATATCATAATTCAAAATTTTGAAAAATTTTGAAAATGTTGTAAGGGGGGTGCTTCGAAAAATTCAAATTCAAATTTACACCTAAATTAAGGGTTTTTCTTCTTCGAAAAATTCAAATTCAAATATACACCTAAATTAAGGGTTTTTCTTCGATATTTTCCACAATTTTCATCGCAAAGACTTTTCGAAGGACATTTTATACTATTTATGACTAGCTTTATCAATTTAAGTCAAAATATCGATATTCTAAATTTTGAAAAATTTTGAAAATGTTGTAAGGGGGGTGCTTCGAAAAATTCAAATTCAAATTTACACCTAAATTAAGGGTTTTTCTTCGATATTTTCCACAATTTTCATCGTAAAGACTGTTCGAAGGACATTTTATACTACTTATGACTAGCTTTATCAATTTAAGTCAAAATATCAAAATTCTAAATTTTGAAAAATTTTGAAAATGTTGTAAGGGGGTGCTTCGAAAAATTCAAATTCAAATTAACACCTAAATTAAGGGTTTTTCTTCGATATTTTCCACAATTTTCACCGCAAAGACTTTTCGAAGGAAATTTTATACTATTTATGACTAGCTTTATCAATTTAAGTCAAAATATCGAAATTCTAAATTTTGAAAAATTTTGAAAATGTTGTAATGGGGGGTGCTTCGAAAAATTCAAATTCAAATTTACACCTAAATTAAGGGTTTTTCTTCGATATTTTCCACAATTTTCATCGTAAAGACTGTTCGAAGGACATTTTATACTACTTATGACTAGCTTTATCAATTTAAGTCAAAATATCAAAATTCTAAATTTTGAAAAATTTTAAAAATGTTGTAAGGGGGTGCTTCGAAAAATTCAAATTCAAATTTACACCTAAATTAAGGGTTTTTCTTCGATATTTTCCACAATTTTCATCGCAAAGACTTTTCGAAGGACATTTTATACTACTTATGACTAGCTTTATCAATTTAAGTCAAAATATCAAAATTCTAAATTTTGAAAAATTTTGAAAATGTTGTAAGGGGGTGCTTCTAAAAATTCAAATTCAAATTTACACCTAAATTAAGGGTTTTTCTTCGATATTTTCCACAATTTTCATCGCAAAGACTTTTCGAAGGACATTTTATACTATTTATGACTAGCTTTATCAATTTAAGTCAAAATATCAATATTCTAAATTTTGAAAAATTTTAAAAATGTTGTAAGGGGGTGCTTCGAAAATTTAAATTCAAATTTACACCTAAATTAAGGGTTTTTCTTCGATATTTTCCACAATTTTCATCGCAAAGACTTTTCGAAGGACATTTTATACTACTTATGACTACCTCTATCAATTTAAGTCAAAATATCAAAATTCTAAATTTTGAAAAATTTTGAAAATGTTGTAAGGGGGGTGCTTCGAAAAATTCAAATTCAAATTTACACCTAAATTAAGGGTTTTTCTTCGATATTTTCCACAATTTTCATCGCAAAGACTTTTCGAAGGACATTTTATACTACTTATGACTAGCTTTATCAATTTAAGTCAAAATATCAAAATTCTAAATTTTGAAAAATTTTGAAAATGTTGTAAGGGGGGTGCTTCGAAAAATTCAAATTCAAATTTACACCTAAATTAAGGGTTTTTCTTCGATATTTTCCACAATTTTCATCGCAAAGACTTTTCGAAGGACATTTTATACTACTTTTGACTAGCTTTATCAATTTAAGTCAAAATATCAAAATTCTAAATTTTGAAAAATTTTGAAAATGTTGTAAGGGGGGTGCTTTAAAATCAAATCAAATTTACACCTAAATTAAGGGTTTTTCTTCGATATTTTCCACAATTTTCACCGCAAAGACTTTTCGAAGGACATTTTATACTACTTATGACTAGCTTTATCAATTTAAGTCAAAATATCAAAATTCTAAATTTTGAAAAATTTTGAAAATGTTGTAAGGGGGGTGCTTTGAAAAATTCAAATTCAAATTTACACCTAAATTAAGGGTTTTTCTTCGATATTTTCCACAATTTTCATCGCAACGACTTTTCGAAGGACATTTTATACTGCTTATGACTAGCTCTATCAATTTAAGTCAAAATATCAAAATTCTAAATTTTGAAAAATTTTTGAAAATGTTGTAAGGGGGGTGCTTTAAAATTCAAACAAATTTACACCTAAATTAAGGGTTTTTCTTCGATATTTTCCACAATTTTCATCGCAAAGACTTTTCGAAGGACATTTTATACTATTTATGACTAGCTTTATCAATTTAAGTCAAAATATCGAAATTCTAAATTTTGAAAAATTTTGAAAATGTTGTAAGGGGGGTGCTTCGAAAAATTCAAATTCAAATTTACACCTAAATTAAGGGGTTTTCTTCGATATTTTCCACAATTTTCATCGCAAAGACTTTTCGAAGGACATTTTATACTATTTATGACTAGCTTTATCAATTTAAGTCAAAATATCAAAATTCTAAATTTTGAAAAATTTTGAAAATGTTGTAAGGGGGGTGCTTCGAAAAATTCAAATTCAAATTTACACCTAAATTAAGGGTTTTTCTTCGATATTTTCCACAATTTTCATCGCAAAGACTTTTCGAAGGACATTTTATACTACTTATGACTAGTTTTATCAATTTAAGTCAAAATATCAAAATTCTAAATTTTGAAAAATTTTGAAAATGTTGTAAGGGGGGTGCTTCGAAAAATTCAAATTCAAATTTACACCTAAATTAAGGGTTTTTCTTCGATATTTTCCACAATTTTCATCGCAAAGACTTTTCGAAGGACATTTTATACTATTTATGACTAGCTTTATCAATTTAAGTCAAAATATCGAAATTCTAAATTTTGAAAAATTTTGAAAATGTTGTAAGGGGGTGCTTTGAAAATTCAAATTCAAATTTACACCTAAATTAAGGGTTTTTCTTCGATATTTTCCACAATTTTCATCGCAAAGACTTTTCGAAGGACATTTTATACTACTTATGACTAGCTTTATCAATTTAAGTCAAAATATCAAAATTCTAAATTTTGAAAAATTTTGAAAATGTTGTAAGGGGGTGCTTCGAAAAATTCAAATTCAAATTTACACCTAAATTAAGGGTTTTCTCGAAAACAATCAAATATACACCTAAATTAAGGGTTTTTCTTCGATATTTTCCACAATTTTCATCGCAAAACTTTTCGAAGGACATTTTATACTACTTATGACTAGCTTTATCAATTTAAGTCAAAATATCGATATTCTAAATTTTGAAAAATTTTGAAAATGTTGTAAGGGGGGTGCTTCGAAAAATTCAAATTCAAATTTACACCTAAATTAAGGGTTTTTCTTCGATATTTTCCACAATTTTCATCGCAAAGACTTTTCGAAGGACATTTTATACTACTTATGACTAGCTTTATCAATTTAAGTCAAAATATCTGTTTACGTCGAAACGTAGCCGCCGAGAAGTAGGCAGCATTTCGGCGTAAACAGTGCGAGAAGTCACCAAGGGCTCCTCCCCCCTTTTTTTCGGATTAGTATGTTAAGTTAGGCTTAAGCTAAATACATATGTAACATGTAAAAAGAAACCAGTAGAAAAATATAAGTGAAGTGAATACCACGCGCCCCGAATTGTTCTTTATTTCCGAATTGTTTTCGCGTCGGTCAGTTTTCCACAGCCAATTTTCACCCCCGTCTACGATCCCCCCAAGAAGGAAGATCTTCTTGCCGCCACCACAAACATTGGTCCTTCGAGCCGGATATATTATATCTATTTGGACACCACGTCGCTGGATTTTCATCCCCTCGCTCCGCTCGAACCACGATCATCGGCATCTCGTCAGGATCCCCCACAGATAAGTACTAAATATTTACTTATTTTATGCGGCAGAGGACTGTGTGTAATTGTTCCTTTGTGAAGAGAAAGATTTTTCTTCTTTCTCCTAACCTCGCAATTTGCGCCACCGGCATCTCTGTATGTACATATGTTGCTACATTAGTAAGCACATACTTACTTACAGACGACTGCCTCCTCCGAAAGTTTTCCATACATATATATGTACGGAAATACGAATCACAAATTACACACAGTTTATCCGTCTAATTCCTATTTACAAACCTCTGCCACATATATGTATGTACCTTCTCCTACCCGTTTCATTTGAACAAAGGTACATACATTCTCCAAATTAATTAAATATATGTGTAATATATATGCACATACTTATTACATACTTACGTTGCTCATTAGTACATTGCCAAGGTCCGCACCTCAAGTGGCAATTGTACCTCCATATCTAACACCAAAAAAAGATAACACTGTTTTCCTTTTATATTTATTAAATTTATTTAACATATATATTTTGACCGGCAGCAATATTTCGGCTGCACCGGCACAACACACACAAATACTTAAATAATATTAACACATACACATATTCTCAATTTAAAATTCTTAAATTAACACACATATTCGTATTTACAAACATTTAACTTATTGCTAAACTTAATTTAATACAAAGAAATAATTTATTATTTCTTTGTTTACCTTTTCACCTAGTGATCGCAGTTTGCCTTAGTGATCGCAGTTCGATCACAATCGACCGACCGCCACTTTTTTCTATTCACTCAGTGTTATCGTTCCAGGGCTGCACTAGCTCAAATATTAAAATATCACTTAGTGGGCAACCGTGACTTTTAAAGTCACTTGTTATTCCTTTATCGTCTCATTGTGCACTGTGTTGTGTATTACAAAGCGCTGCAACATTGCAAAAATTATCGAATATATTTTCCTCCGTCTGAGAAAATATATCCTAATAATAAATAATTATTTATTTATTTTTTTTTACAATATAATTTATTATTTGTAAATAAATTATATTGCGTCTTTTTCTCAGAATTTCACGCTGAGTATAATAATTGTCTCGATAATTATTATTACTCAATAAAATATATCGATATTTATAAAATAATATTTATATTATTTTTTTGCAACGTTTTTCCAAAAAGTGTTGCCTTGTAATCTACCAACATATTCCACGCTCAACCAGATTCGATAAAGTTTCCGATCGATTTGTTTAATATTCTTGTTTAGTGTTTAAACAAAAATTCTGTTCGTCCAATTTTCTACGCTCTTCTCTTTCACGTTTCTGCTTCCGTCACCAGCGTCAATTGCATTTTTCTCGCTTTTTTGAAAGCCTGTTATGCCAATTGACAGTAAAGACACCAAGAAACACCTTGTTGTACCCACGACTAAGCACAGACGCTCCAGCTCTCTTCCAAGTTCCCTTCTTGGTAGAACACCTTCTCCCGCCACATTGCGGAAAGTTTTAACTCCGGCCACATCTAAGGTTAGTCAGGTGCCAAAAATTTCGGTGCACACTCCTCCAGTTACTCGTTCAGTTGGTCATCAGATCTCACTGGCAATAAAAATGGCACTCCAAGAGTTCATTAACGCTTCTGATAAGCTCACGCAGTTCGAAGCTAGGATTCAAAATTCTCCTACATCCTCACTTCACACTCACAGAGTGCGTCTTGAGCAGCTTCGCTCCATATGGACTGCCATAGAACTCAAGTATGAGCTCTGTTCCAACGCATTGTCTCAAACGGAGACGAATGCTGCGGACAAGATCGCCATGCAAGCCCGGTATGACCACTGCTACTCCATATACGAGGAAACTGCCTCTCAGTTAAATGAGAGTATAGAGACCGCAACGGCTCCCACTCCAGCACCTGCAACAGCACAAGTAGCCTTCCACCCACGAAGCTACCGGTCACCACCTTTCGATGCTGAAGTTTTCAGCGGTGATTACCTTAAATGGCCAACTTTCCGTGATCTCTTCACAGCGGTCTACATTTCCGATCCCGGCCTAAGTCAGATCGAGAAATTATTCCATCTAAATGCGAAGACCAGCGGAGAAGCGAAGGCAATCGTATCCAAATCCCCTCTCACGAATGAGGGTTTCTCGTCTGCTTGGAAGAACTTGACGGACAGGTTCGAAAATAAAAGGCTGTTAGTCAACAGCCAGCTTAAAATCCTTTTCAACCTTCCGTCAGTTCCTCACGAGTCTGGAGCCGCCGCCCAAGTCCTTCAAAGCACTATCCAAAGTTGCTTAACGGCTCTAGACCACTCCAAAATCAGCACAGAGAACTGGGATTGCCTTCTTGTCTTCCTATGCTCGTCTAAACTCCCAAGGCTGACGTTGTCACTTTGGGAGCAGTCTGTACAAAACAAGGCTGAAATTCCGTCGTGGAAGGAAATGTCCGATTTCCTTTCAGAGCGCTATCGCACATTGGAAGCGATAGAGGACGTACAACCTAGTACAAGCGCACAGACAAGTCCCAAACCTGCTCGAAAAGAGCCTCCTACTAGGAAGGTCAACTCTTTTGAGACAAAGGTTGTAGGCAAACCACAAACCTGCAAACTTTGCTCAAAGGAAAACCATCCTATACGTCTGTGTCCGCGCTTTCTCCAAATGGCTGTTGATGAAAGGTCCAATTTCATCAAACAGCAGAAGTTGTGTCTGAACTGCTTTGCAAGAGGACATATCCTTAAAGACTGCACGAGTCAACATAATTGTTTCACGTGCAAGGGTCGCCACAATACACTCCTGCATCGTGGCACCCCTCCTACTGCGCCCTCTTCAGCAGATTCTACACCAACTCCCAATTCTAATATACAGTCCACTTCTCCAACGACTAATATTCAGAATTACTTCACGGCGAACACACAAGGTGTTCTTCTCGGCACTGCTCTTATAAATGTTTGCCATTTGGGCATGACTTATAAGGCACGTGCACTGATCGATCCAGGATCAGAGGCTACGTTCATTTCCGAACGGATGTTTAACATCATACAGCCCTCCTACCAAGCCGTGCAAGTTCAAGTAGCTGGCTTAAATCAAGCCATCTCAGCCAATCCACAAAAGTTGTGCCACTTCCAGATTGGCTCCCCGATCATTCCCAGGTTACAGCTAAAAACTGAAGCCTTTGTTCTTCCCCAATTGGCAGGTAACCTTCCATCCTACTCAATTTCCAAGGATCTTTTGAAGGACCTGCCAAACCTCCAACTCGCTGATCCGCATTTCCACCAGAGCTCTCAGATAGACGTGCTCCTAGGAGCCGATATTCTCCCATCCATCATGAAGAGTGGCTCTGTATCCAAAGTTTGTGGAACTTTGCTCGGTCAAGAGACCATATTCGGCTGGGTCCTCACTGGACCAGTATCCAAGTCGAATCTTACGACCATTTCCTCCTTTACAACGAGGATCAAGATCAGCACAGAACAAAGGCTTGATGATCTTCTCACCAAGTTTCCGGTTGCGGAAGATCCACCAGCCAAGCTGGTAAAAGTTTGTAATTCAGAGTGTGAAAACAACTTTCTTTCCACTACTTCCAAAGAGGGCAGATGTGTCGTTACTCTCCCATTAAAAAATCCTGAAACCTTCGAATTAGGACATTCAAGGTCCATCGTACTCGCTCAGTTTCTCAAGAACGAATGTCGTTTAAAGAGGAACTTTCCTTTAAAAGAGCAGTACGACTCCATTATTCAGGAGTATTTAGATTTAGGCCATATGAGGCCAGTCTCTCCAAGTAACGACTACAACATTACGAAAGTTTGCGTTGTTTTCAACGCCTCCAGTCCGTCCTCCAATGGAAAGAACTTAAACTCCGATCTGACCGATTTCCTCGAACTAGAGAAAACGAGCGTAGCAAAGACTCTAAGTATACGCTGGCAAGCGAATACGGACGAGTTTCTCTTTGCCCCCTCCGAAGTTATATATATATATAAGTTATATATATATATCCAATTTATATATATTATATTCACATATATATACACATATAATATATATATTTTGTATCCACCTTGTTTTCAGATTAGTGAGATGGCACCACCGAAAGCACACACACCAACGAAGCCAAAAGGGGTGAACTCCTTCAGATGCCGCGTCTGCAGAGGAGTCCACGCCCTTAAGAAGTGCCAGCGATTCCTGCGTCTGGCTGCGGAGAAGCGTCTTCGGGCAGTATTGATCAACAAATACTGCCCGAACTGCCTTGCCCATGAACACTCCAAGGGTTCATGTCGCAGTGGCGGCACTTGTCGCACATGCGGCGAGGGCCACCACACGCTTCTCCACCTTCCACTCACCTCTCAACCCGAGAAGCAGACCGCTTCGCCATCCGTTCCGCCTCTTCCACCTTCGGAGTCCCTGGCGACATCCCCTTCTGTGGCGATCAGCATGATGCCGACCGCCATAGTAAACCTGGACCTGGACGGCAAAATTTTCGAGGTGCGCGTGCTGTTGGACGCGTGCAGTCCACATAGCCGCATGCCCACCTCATTGGCACAGGCCTTTGGCCTTTCCGCCGAAAATGGGTTTTGCCGCGCCTTGTTTAGGTCAAGGGCGTCGCCAGAGTTCTCCATCACAGTGACTCTGAAGATGGAAGATGTGCAGATCAGGACTCCGGCACAAAAAGGTGAACAAGGAACTCCAAACCAGCTATCCGGGCATCACGCTAGCGGACTCTCGGTGCCATGTGCCAAGCAGAGTCTCCATTGTTCTGGGGGCCGACGTCTATGGAGACGTACTCCTTCCAGGGCTGGTTCCATCCCACGGTGGACTACCGTTGGCCCAGAACACTCTGTTTGGCTGGGTATTATCCGGTGTCTTTAAGACGTAGTCCGCCAGCGCCCCTCAAGCCCCTCCAGCGGCCTCCAAAAAGATCCCGGCCCCATCTATTTGCAATAGTATTGCAAGGGGGGCGGGATGTTTACGTCGAAACGTAGCCGCCGAGAAGTAGGCAGCATTTCGGCGTAAACAGTGCGAGAAGTCACCAAGGGCTCTCGCACTCTTTTATCCAGGATTAGTATGTTAAGTTAGGCTTAAGCTAAATACATATGTAACATGTACAGAAGAAATCAGTTGAAAAATATAAAAGTGAAGTGAACACCACGCGCCCCGCATTGTATTTTTATTTCGGAATTGTTTTCGCGTCGGAGTTCAGTTTTCCACAGCCAATTTTCACCCCCATCTACGATCCCCCAAGAAGGAAGATCTTCTTGCAAAAAAAAAAAAAAAATATAAAAAAAAAAAAAAAAAAAAAAAAATTTTTTTTTTATATTTTTTAAAATTTTAAATAATAATTTTTTTTAATTATTTTTATTTTTTTTATAAAAATAAAAAAAAAAAAATTTTTTAATAATTTAAAAAAATTTAAATTAAAAAAAAAATTTTAAATTAAATTAATTTTTTTTTTTTTTATATTTTTTTTTTTTAATAATTTTTAATTTTTTTATTTTTTTTATTTTTTTTTTATTTTTTAAAAAAAAAATTATTATATTTTATTTTTTAAAAATTTTAAAAAATTTTTGTGGGGTGGTTCAAAAATTTATATTAAAATTTAATCCTAAATTAAAGGTTTTTTTTTTATTTTTTCCCAAAATTTTTCCCAAAAAACTTTTAAAATATTTTATCCTTTTTATACTACTTCACCAACTTAACAAAATATCGAAATTCTAAATTTTGAAAAATTTTGAAAATGTTGTAAGGGGGGTGCTTCGAAAAATTCAAATTCAAATTTACACCTAAATTAAGGGTTTTTCTTCGATATTTTCCACAATTTTCATCGTAAAGACTGTTCGAAGGACATTTTATACTACTTATGACTAGCTTTATCAATTTAAGTCAAAATATCAAAATTCTAAATTTTGAAAAATTTGAAAATGTTGTAAGGGGGGTGCTTCGAAAAATTTAAATTCAAATTTACACCTAAATTAAGGGTTTTTCTTCGATATTTTCCACAATTTTCATCGCAAAGACTTTTCGAAGGACATTTTATACTATTTATGACTAGCTTTATCAATTTAAGTCAAAATATCGAAATTCTAAATTTTGAAAAATTTTGAAAATGTTGTAAGGGGGGGTGCTTCGAAAAATTCAAATTCAAATTTACACCTAAATTAAGGGTTTTTCTTCGATATTTTCCACAATTTTCATCGCAAAGACTTTTCGAAGGACATTTTATACTATTTATGACTAGCTTTATCAATTTAAGTCAAAATATCAAAATTCTAAATTTTGAAAAATTTTGAAAATGTTGTAAGGGGGTGCTTTAAAAATTCAAATTCAAATTTACACCTAAATTAAGGGTTTTTCTTCGATATTTTCCACAATTTTCATCGCAAAGACTTTTCGAAGGACATTTTATACTACTTATGACTAGCTTTATCAATTTAAGTCAAAATATCAAAATTCTAAATTTTGAAAAATTTTGAAAATGTTGTAAGGGGGGTGCTTCGAAAAATTCAAATTCAAATTTACACCTAAATTAAGGGTTTTTCTTCGATATTTTCCACAATTTTCATCGCAAAGACTTTTCGAAGGACATTTTATACTATTTATGACTAGCTTTATCAATTTAAGTCAAAATATCGAAATTCTAAATTTTGAAAAATTTTGAAAATGTTGTAAGGGGGGTGCTTTAAAAATTCAAATTCAAATTTACACCTAAATTAAGGGTTTTTCTTCGATATTTTCCACAATTTTCATCGCAAAGACTTTTCGAAGGACATTTTATACTACTTATGACTAGCTTTATCAATTTAAGTCAAAATATCAAAATTCTAAATTTTGAAAAATTTTGAAAATGTTTTAAGGGGGTGCTTTAAAAATTCAAATTCAAATTTACACCTAAATTAAGGGTTTTTCTTCGATATTTTCCACAATTTTCATCGCAAAGACTTTTCGAAGGACATTTTATACTACTTATGACTAGCTTTATCAATTTAAGTCAAAATATCAAAATTCTAAATTTTGAAAAATTTTGAAAATGTAAGGGGGGTGCTTCGAAAAATTCAAATTCAAATTTACACCTAAATTAAGGGTTTTTCTTCGATATTTTCCACAATTTTCACCGCAAAGACTTTTCGAAGGACATTTTAAACTACTTATGACTACCTCTATTAACTTAAGTCAAAATATCAAAATTCTAAATTTTGAAAAATTTTGAAAATGTTGTAAGGGGGGTGCTTCGAAAAATTCAAATTCAAATTTACACCTAAATTAAGGGTTTTTCTTCGATATTTTCCACAATTTTCATCGTAAAGACTGTTCGAAGGACATTTTATACTACTTATGACTAGCTTTATCAATTTAAGTCAAAATATCAAAATTCTAAATTTTGAAAAATTTTAAAAATGTTGTAAGGGGGGTGCTTCGAAAAATTCAAATTCAAATTTACACCTAAATTAAGGGTTTTTCTTCGATATTTTCCACAATTTTCATCGTAAAGACTGTTCGAAGGACATTTTATACTACTTATGACTAGCTTTATCAATTTAAGTCAAAATATCAAAATTCTAAATTTTGAAAAATTTTAAAAATGTTGTAAGGGGGGTGCTTCGAAAAATTCAAATTCAAATTTACACCTAAATTAAGGGTTTTTCTTCGATATTTTCCACAATTTTCATCGTAAAGACTGTTCGAAGGACATTTTATACTACTTATGACTAGCTTTATCAATTTAAGTCAAAATATCAAAATTCTAAATTTTGAAAAATTTTGAAAATGTTGTAAGGGGGGGTGCTTCGAAAAATTCAAATTCAAATTTACACCTAAATTAAGGGTTTTTCTTCGATATTTTCCACAATTTTCATCGCAAAGACTTTTCGAAGGACATTTTATACTATTTATGACTAGCTTTATCAATTTAAGTCAAAATATCGATATTCTAAATTTTGAAAAATTTTAAAAATGTTGTAAGTGGGGTGCTTCGAAAAATTTAAATTCAAATTTACACCTAAATTAAGGGTTTTTCTTCGATATTTTCCACAATTTTCATCGCAAAGACTTTTCGAAAGATATTTTATACTATTTATGACTAGCTTTATCAATTTAAGTCAAAATATCGAAATTCTAAATTTTGAAAAATTTTGAAAATGTTGTAAGGGGGGTGCTTTGAAAAATTCAAATTCAAATTTACACCTAAATTAAGGGTTTTTCTTCGATATTTTTCACAATTTTCACCGCAAAGACTTTTCGAAGGACATTTTATACTACTTATGACTACCTCTATCAACTTAAGTCAAAATATCAAAATTCTAAATTTTGAAAAATTTGAAAAGTGTTGTAAGTGGGGTGCTTCGAAAAATTTAAATTCAAATTTACACCTAAATTAAGGGTTTTTCTTCGATATTTTCCACAATTTTCATCGCAAAGACTTTTCGAAGGATATTTTATACTATTTATGACTAGCTTTATCAATTTAAGTCAAAATATCGAAATTCTAAATTTTGAAAAATTTTGAAAATGTTGTAAGGGGGGTGCTTCGAAAAATTCAAATTCAAATTTACACCTAAATTAAGGGTTTTTCTTCGATATTTTCCACAATTTTCATCGCAAAGACTTTTCGAAGGACATTTTATACTATTTATGACTAGCTTTATCAATTTAAGTAAAAATTATAAAAATTCTAAATTTTGAAAAATTTTGAAAATGTTGTAAGGGGGTGCTTTATCACAAACTTACACCTTAATTAAGGGTTTTTCTTCGATATTTTCCACAATTTTCATCGCAAAGACTTTTCGAAGGACATTTTATACTACTTATGACTAGCTTTATCAATTTAAGTCAAAATATCAAAATTCTAACTTTTGAAAAATTTTGAAAATGTTGTAAGGGGGGTGCTTCGAAAAATTCAAATTCAAATTTACACCTAAATTAAGGGTTTTTCTTCGATATTTTCCACAATTTTCATCGCAAAGACTTTTCGAAGGACATTTTATACTACTTATGACTACCTCTATCAATTTAAGTCAAAATATCGAAATTCTAAATTTTGAAAAATTTTGAAAATGTTGTAAGGGGGGTGCTTTATCACAAATTTACACCTAAATTAAGGGTTTTTCTTCGATATTTTCCACAATTTTCATCGCAAAGACTTTTCGAAGGACATTTTATACTACTTATGACTACCTCTATCAATTTAAGTCAAAATATCAAAATTCTAAATTTTGAAAAATTTTTGAAAATGTTGTAAGGAGGGTGCTTTATCACAAATTTACACCTAAATTAAGGGTTTTTCTTCGATATTTTCCACAATTTTCATCGCAAAGACTTTTCGAAGGCCATTTTATACTATTTATGACTAGCTTTATCAATATAAGTCAAAATATCGAAATTCTAAATTTTGAAAAATTTTGAAAATGTTGTAAGGGGGGTGCTTCGAAAAATTCAAATTCAAATTTACACCTAAATTAAGGGTTTTTCTTCGATATTTTTCACAATTTTCACCGCAAAGACTTTTCGAAGGACATTTTATACTACTTATGACTACCTCTATCAACTTAAGTCAAAATATCAAAATTCTAAATTTTGAAAAATTTTGAAAATGTTGTAAGGGGGGTGCTTCGAAGAATTTAAATTCAAATTTACACCTAAATTAAGGGTTTTTCTTCCGATATTTTCCACAATTTTCACCGCAAAGACTTTTCGAAGGATATTTTATACTATTTATGACTAGCTTTATCAATTTAAGTCAAAATATCGAAATTCTAAATTTTGAAAAATTTTGAAAATGTTGTAAGGGGGGTGCTTCGAAAAATTCAAATTCAAATTTACACCTAAATTAAGGGTTTTTCTTCGATATTTTTCACAATTTTCACCGCAAAGACTTTTCGAAGGACATTTTATACTATTTATGACTAGCTTTATCAATTTAAGTCAAAATATCGAAATTCTAAATTTTGAAAAATTTTGAAAATGTTGTAAGAGGGGTGCTTTATCACAAATTTACACCTAAATTAAGGGTTTTTCTTCGATATTTTCCACAATTTTCATCGCAAAGACTTTTCGAAGGACATTTTATACTATTTATGACTAGCTTTATCAATTTAAGTAAAAATTATAAAAATTCTAAATTTTGAAAAATTTTGAAAATGTTGTAAGGGGGGTGCTTTAAAATCAAACAAACTTACACCTTAATTAAGGGTTTTTCTTCGATATTTTCCACAATTTTCATCGCAAAGACTTTTCGAAGGACATTTTATACTACTTATGACTAGCTTTATCAATTTAAGTCAAAATATCAAAATTCTAACTTTTGAAAAATTTTGAAAATGTTGTAAGGGGGGTGCTTCGAAAAATTCAAATTCAAATTTACACCTAAATTAAGGGTTTTTCTTCGATATTTTCCACAATTTTCATCGCAAAGACTTTTCGAAGGACATTTTATACTACTTATGACTAGCTTTATCAATTTAAGTCAAAATATCAAAATTCTAACTTTTGAAAAATTTTGAAAATGTTGTAAGGGGGGTGCTTTGAAAAATTCAAATTCAAATTTACACCTAAATTAAGGGTTTTTCTTCGATATTTTCCACAATTTTCATCGCAAAGACTTTTCGAAGGACATTTTATACTACTTTTGACTACCTCTATCAATTTAAGTCAAAATATCGAAATTCTAAATATTGAAAAATTTTGAAAATGTTGTAAGGGGGGTGCTTTATCACAAATTTACACCTAAATTAAGGGTTTTTCTTCGATATTTTCCACAATTTTCATCGCAACGACTTTTCGAAGGACATTTTATACTGCTTATGACTACCTCTATCAATTTAAGTCAAAATATCAAAATTCTAAATTTTGAAAAATTTTTGAAAATGTTGTAAGGGGGGTGCTTTATCACAAATTTACACCTAAATTAAGGGTTTTTCTTCGATATTTTCCACAATTTTCATCGCAAAGACTTTTCGAAGGACATTTTATACTATTTATGACTAGCTTTATCAATTTAAGTCAAAATATCGAAATTCTAAATTTTGAAAAATTTTTAAAATGTTGTAAGGGGGGTGCTTCGAAAAATTCAAATTCAAATTTACACCTAAATTAAGGGGTTTTCTTCAATATTTTCCACAATTTTCATCGCAAAGACTTTTCGAAGGACATTTTATACTATTTATGACTAGCTTTATCAATTTAAGTCAAAATATCGAAATTCTAAATTTTGAAAAATTTTGAAAATGTTGTAAGGGGGTGCTTCGAAAAATTCAAATTCAAATTTACACCTAAATTAAGGGTTTTTCTTCGATATTTTCCACAATTTGCATCGCAAAGACTTTTCGAAGGACATTTTATACTACTTATGACTAGTTTTATCAATTTAAGTCAAAATATCAAAATTCTAAATTTTGAAAAATTTTGAAAATGTTGTAAGGGGGGTGCTTCGAAAAATTCAAATTCAAATTTACACCTAAATTAAGGGTTTTTCTTCGATATTTTCCACAATTTTCATCGCAAAGACTTTTCGAAGGACATTTTATACTATTTATGACTAGCTTTATCAATTTAAGTCAAAATATCGATATTCTAAATTTTGAAAAATTTTGAAAATGTTGTAAGGGGGGTGCTTCGAAAAATTCAAATTCAAATTTACACCTAAATTAAGGGTTTTTCTTCGATATTTTCCACAATTTTCATCGTAAAGACTGTTCGAAGGACATTTTATACTACTTATGACTAGCTTTATCAATTTAAGTCAAAATATCAAAATTCTAAATTTTGAAAAATTTTAAAAATGTTGTAAGGGGGGTGCTTCGAAAAATTCAAATTCAAATTTACACCTAAATTAAGGGTTTTTCTTCTTCGAAAAATTCAAATTCAAATATACACCTAAATTAAGGGTTTTTCTTCGATATTTTCCACAATTTTCATCGCAAAGACTTTTCGAAGGACATTTTATACTATTTATGACTAGCTTTATCAATTTAAGTCAAAATATCGATATTCTAAATTTTGAAAAATTTTGAAAATGTTGTAAGGGGGGTGCTTCGAAAAATTCAAATTCAAATTTACACCTAAATTAAGGGTTTTTCTTCGATATTTTCCACAATTTTCATCGTAAAGACTGTTCGAAGGACATTTTATACTACTTATGACTAGCTTTATCAATTTAAGTCAAAATATCAAAATTCTAAATTTTGAAAAATTTTGAAAATGTTGTAAGGGGGGTGCTTCGAAAAATTCAAATTCAAATTAACACCTAAATTAAGGGTTTTTCTTCGATATTTTCCACAATTTTCACCGCAAAGACTTTTCGAAGGAAATTTTATACTATTTATGACTAGCTTTATCAATTTAAGTCAAAATATCGAAATTCTAAATTTTGGAAAATTTTGAAAATGTTGTAATGGGGGTGCTTCGAAAAATTCAAATTCAAATTTACACCTAAATTAAGGGTTTTTCTTCGATATTTTCCACAATTTTCATCGTAAAGACTGTTCGAAGGACATTTTATACTACTTATGACTAGCTTTATCAATTTAAGTCAAAATATCAAAATTCTAAATTTTGAAAAATTTTAAAAATGTTGTAAGGGGGGTGCTTCGAAAAATTCAAATTCAAATTTACACCTAAATTAAGGGTTTTTCTTCGATATTTTCCACAATTTTCATCGTAAAGACTGTTCGAAGGACATTTTATACTACTTATGACTAGCTTTATCAATTTAAGTCAAAATATCAAAATTCTAAATTTTGAAAAATTTTGAAAATGTTGTAAGGGGGTGCTTCGAAAAATTCAAATTCAAATTTACACCTAAATTAAGGGTTTTTCTTCGATATTTTCCACAATTTTCATCGCAAAGACTTTTCGAAGGACATTTTATACTATTTATGACTAGCTTTATCAATTTAAGTCAAAATATCGATATTCTAAATTTTGAAAAATTTTGAAAATGTTTTAAGGGGGGTGCTTCGAAAAATTCAAATTCAAATTTACACCTAAATTAAGGGTTTTTCTTCGATATTTTCCAAATTTTCATCGTAAAGACTGTTCGAAGGACATTTTATACTATTTATGACTAGCTTTATCAATTTAAGTCAAAATATCAAAATTCTAAATTTTGAAAAATTTTGAAAATGTTGTAAGGGGGGTGCTTCGAAAAATTCAAATTTAAATTTACACCTAAATTAAGGGTTTTTCTTCGATATTTTTCACAATTTTCACCGCAAAGACTTTTCGAAGGACATTTTATACTACTTATGACTACCTCTATCAACTTAAGTCAAAATATCAAAATTCTAAATTTTGAAAACTTTTGAAAATGTTGTAAGGGGGGTGCTTCGAAAAATTCAAATTCAAATTTACACCTAAATTTAGGGTTTTTCTTCGATATTTTCCACAATTTTCATCGCAAAGACTTTTCGAAGGACATTTTATACTATTTATGACTAGCTTTATCAATTTAAGTCGAAATATCGATATTCTAAATTTTGAAAAATTTTTAAAATGTTGTAAGGGGGGTGCTTCGAAAAATTCAAATTCAAATTTACACCTAAATTAAGGGTTTTTCTTCGATATTTTCCACAATTTTCATCGCAAAGACTTTTCGAAGGACATTTTATACTACTTATGACTACCTCTATCAATTTAAGTCAAAATATCGAAATTCTTAATTTTGAAAAATTTTGAAAATGTTGTAAGGGGGGTGCTTCGAAAAATTCAAATTAAAATTTACACCTAAATTAATGGTTTTTCTTCGATATTTTCCACAATTTTCACCGCAAAGGCTTTTCGAAGGAAATTTTATACTATTTATGACTAGCTTTATCAATTTAAGTCAAAATATCGAAATTCTAAATTTTGAAAAATTTTGAAAATGTTGTAAGGGGGGTTTTTCGAAAAATTCAAATTCAAATATACACCTAAATTAAGGGTTTTTCTTCGATATTTTCCACAATTTTCATCGCAAAGACTTTTCGAAGGACATTTTATACTATTTATGACTAGCTTTATCAATTTAAGTCAAAATATCGATATTCTAAATTTTGAAAAATTTTGAAAATGTTGTAAGGAGGGTGCTTCGAAAAATTCAAATTCAAATTTACACCTAAATTAAGGGTTTTTCTTCGATATTTTTCACAATTTTCACCGCAAAGACTTTTTGAAGGACATTTTATACTACTTATGACTACCTCTATCAACTTAAGTCAAAATATCAAAATTCTAAATTTTGAAACATTTTGAAAATGTTGTAAGGGGGTGCTTTATCACAAATTTCCACAATTTTCATCGCAAAGACTTTTCGAAGGACATTTTATACTATTTATGACTAGCTTTATCAATTTAAGTCAAAATATCGATATTCTAAATTTTGAAAAATTTTGAAAATGTTGTAAGGGGGGTGCTTCGAAAAATTCAAATTCAAATTTACACCTAAATTAAGGGTTTTTCTTCGATATTTTCCACAATTTTCATCGCAAAGACTTTTCGAAGGACATTTTATACTACTTATGACTACCTCTATCAATTTAAGTCAAAATATCGAAATTCTAAATTTTGAAAAATTTTGAAAATGTTGTAAGGGGGGTGCTTCGAAAAATTCAAATTCAAATTTACACCTAAATTAAGGGTTTTTCTTCGATATTTTTCACAATTTTCATCGCAAAGACTTTTTGAAGGACATTTTATACTACTTATGACTACCTCTATCAACTTAAGTCAAAATATCAAAATTCTAAATTTTGAAACATTTTGAAAATGTTGTAAGGGGGGTGCTTTATCACAAATTTACACCTAAATTAAGGGTTTTTCTTCGATATTTTCCACAATTTTCATCGTAAAGACTGTTCGAAGGACATTTTATACTACTTATGACTAGCTTTATCAATTTAAGTCAAAATATCAAAATTCTAAATTTTGAAAAATTTTGAAAATGTTGTAAGGGGGGTGCTTCGAAAAATTCAAATTCAAATTTACACCTAAATTAAGGGTTTTTCTCGATATTTTTCACAATTTTCACCGCAAAGACTTTTCGAAGGACATTTTATACTACTTATGACTACCTCTATCAACTTAAGTCAAAATATCAAAATTCTAAATTTTGAAAAATTTTGAAAATGTTGTAAGGGGGGTGCTTCGAAAAATTCAAATTCAAATTTACACCTAAATTTAGGGTTTTTCTTCGATATTTTCCACAATTTTCATCGCAAAGACTTTTCGAAGGACATTTTATACTATTTATGACTAGCTTTATCAATTTAAGTCGAAATATCGATATTCTAAATTTTGAAAAATTTTTAAAATGTTGTAAGGGGGGTGCTTCGAAAAATTCAAATTCAAATTTACACCTAAATTAAGGGTTTTTCTTCGATATTTTCCACAATTTTCATCGCAAAGACTTTTCGAAGGACATTTTATACTACTTATGACTACCTCTATCAATTTAAGTCAAAATATCGAAATTCTTAATTTTGAAAAATTTTGAAAATGTTGTAAGGGGGGTGCTTCGAAAAATTCAAATTCAAATTTACACCTAAATTAATGGTTTTTCTTCGATATTTTCCACAATTTTCACCGCAAAGACTTTTCGAAGGAAATTTTATACTATTTATGACTAGCTTTATCAATTTAAGTCAAAATATCGAAATTCTAAATTTTGAAAAATTTTGAAAATGTTGTAAGGGGGGTTCTTCGAAAAATTCAAATTCAAATATACACCTAAATTAAGGGTTTTTCTTCGATATTTTCCACAATTTTCATCGCAAAGACTTTTCGAAGGACATTTTATACTATTTATGACTAGCTTTATCAATTTAAGTCAAAATATCGATATTGTAAATTTTGAAAAATTTTGAAAATGTTTTAAGGGGGGTGCTTCGAAAAATTCAAATTCAAATTTACACCTAAATTAAGGGTTTTTCTTCGATATTTTCCACAATTTTCATCGCAAAGACTTTTCGAAGGAAATTTTATACTATTAATGACTAGCTTTATCAATTTAAGTCAAAATATCGAAATTCTAAATTTTGAAAAATTTTGAAAATGTTGTAATGGGGGTGCTTCGAAAAATTCAAATTCAAATTTACACCTAAATTAAGGGTTTTTCTTCGATATTTTCCACAATTTTCATCGTAAAGACTGTTCGAAGGACATTTTATACTACTTATGACTAGCTTTATCAATTTAAGTCAAAATATCAAAATTCTAAATTTTGAAAAATTTTAAAAATGTTGTAAGGGGGGTGCTTCGAAAAATTCAAATTCAAATTTACACCTAAATTAAGGGTTTTTCTCGATATTTTTCACAATTTTCACCGCAAAGACTTTTCGAAGGACATTTTATACTACTTATGACTACCTCTATCAACTTAAGTCAAAATATCAAAATTCTAAATTTTGAAAAATTTTGAAAATGTTGTAAGGGGGTGCTTCGAAAAATTCAAATTCAAATTTACACCTAAATTAAGGGTTTTTCTTCGATATTTTCCACAATTTTCACCGCAAAGACTTTTCGAAGGAAATTTTATACTATTTATGACTAGCTTTATCAATTTAAGTCAAAATATCGAAATTCTAAATTTTGAAAAATTTTGAAAATGTTGTAAGGGGGGTGCTTCGAAAAATTCAAATTCAAATATACACCTAAATTAAGGGTTTTTCTTCGATATTTTCCACAATTTTCATCGCAAAGACTTTTCGAAGGACATTTTATACTATTTATGACTAGCTTTATCAATTTAAGTCAAAATATCGATATTCTAAATTTTGAAAAATTTTGAAAATGTTTTAAGGGGGGTGCTTCGAAAAATTCAAATTCAAATTTACACCTAAATTAAGGGTTTTTCTTCGATATTTTCCACAATTTTCATCGCAAAGACTTTTCGAAGGACATTTTATACTATTTATGACTAGCTTTATCAATTTAAGTCAAAATATCGATATTCTAAATTTTGAAAAATTTTGAAAATGTTGTAAGGGGGGTGCTTCGAAAAATTCAAATTCAAATTAACACCTAAATTAAGGGTTTTTCTTCGATATTTTCCACAATTTTCACCGCAAAGACTTTTCGAAGGAAATTTTATACTATTTATGACTAGCTTTATCAATTTAAGTCAAAATATCGAAATTCTAAATTTTGAAAAATTTTGAAAATGTTGTAAGGGGGGTGCTTCGAAAAATTCAAATTCAAATTTACACCTAAATTAAGGGTTTTTCTTCGATATTTTCCACAATTTTCATCGTAAAGACTGTTCGAAGGACATTTTATACTACTTATGACTAGCTTTATCAATTTAAGTCAAAATATCAAAATTCTAAATTTTGAAAAATTTTAAAAATGTTGTAAGGGGGGTGCTTCGAAAAATTCAAATTCAAATTTACACCTAAATTAAGGGTTTTTCTTCGATATTTTTCACAATTTTCACCGCAAAGACTTTTCGAAGGACATTTTATACTACTTATGACTACCTCTATCAATTTAAGTCAAAATATCAAAATTCTAAATTTTGAAAAATTTTGAAAATGTTGTAAGGGGGGTGCTTCGAAAAATTCAAATTCAAATTTACACCTAAATTAAGAGTTTTTCTTCGGTATTTTCCACAATTTTCATCGCAAAGACTTTTCGAAGGACATTTTATACTATTTATGACTAGCTTTATCAATTTAAGTCAAAATATCGAAATTCTAAATTTTGAAAAATTTTGAAAATGTTGTAAGGGGGGTGCTTCGAAAAATTCAAATTCAAATTTACACCTAAATTAAGGGTTTTTCTTCGATATGTTCCACATTTTTCACCGCAAAGACTTTTCTAAGGAAATTTTATACTATTTATGACTAGCTTTAGCAATTTAAGTCAAAATATCGAAATTCTAAATTTTGAAAAATTTTGAAAATGTTGTAAGGGGGGTGCTTCGAAAAATTCAAATTCAAATTTACACCTAAATTAAGGGTTTTTCTTCGATATTTTTCACAATTTTCACCGCAAAGACTTTTTGAAGGACATTTTATACTACTTATGACTACCTCTATCAACTTAAGTCAAAATATCAAAATTCTAAATTTTGAAAAATTTTGAAAATGTTGTAAGGGGGGTGCTTTATCACAAATTTAAATTCAAATTCAAATTTACACCTAAATTAAGGGTTTTTCTTCGATATTTTCCACAATTTTCATCGTAAAGACTGTTCGAAGGACATTTTATACTACTTATGACTAGCTTTATCAATTTAAGTCAAAATATCAAAATTCTAAATTTTGAAAAATTTTGAAAATGTTGTAAGGGGGGTGCTTCGAAAAATTCAAATTCAAATTTACACCTAAATTAAGGGTTTTTCTTCGATATTTTCCACAATTTTCACCGCAAAGACTTTTCGAAGGACATTTTATACTACTTATGACTACCTCTATCAACTTAAGTCAAAATATCAAAATTCAAAATTTTGAAAAATTTTGAAAATGTTGTAAGGGGGGTGCTTCGAAAAATTCAAATTCAAATTTACACCTAAATTAAGGGTTTTTCTTCGATATTTTCCACAATTTTCATCGCAAAGACTTTTCGAAGGACATTTTATACTATTTATGACTAGCTTTATCAATTTAAGTCAAAATATCGATATTCTAAATTTTGAAAAATTTTGAAAATGTTGTAAGGGGGGTGCTTCGAAAAATTCAAATTCAAATTTACACCTAAATTAAGGGTTTTTCTTCGATATTTTCCACAATTTTCACCGCAAAGACTTTTCGAAGGACATTTTATACTATTTATGACTAGCTTTATCAATTTAAGTCAAAATATCGAAATTCTAAATTTTGAAAAATTTTGAAAATGTTGTAAGGGGGTGCTTCGAAAAATTCAAATTCAAATTTACACCTAAATTAAGGGTTTTTCTTCGATATTTTCCACAATTTTCATCGCAAAGACTTTTCGAAGGACATTTTATACTACTTATGACTAGCTTTATCAATTTAAGTCAAAATATCAAAATTCTAAATTTTGAAAAATTTTGAAAATGTTGTAAGGGGGGTGCTTCGAAAAATTCAAATTCAAATTTACACCTAAATTAAGGGTTTTTCTTCGATATTTTCCACAATTTTCACCGCAAAGACTTTTCGAAGGACATTTTATACTACTTATGACTACCTTTATCAATTTAAGTCAAAATATCAAAATTCTAAATTTTGAAAAATTTTGAAAATGTTGTAAGGGGGGTGCTTCGAAAAATTCAAATTCAAATTTACACCTAAATTAAGGGTTTTTCTTCGATATTTTCCACAATTTTCATCGCAAAGACTTTTCGAAGGACATTTTATACTATTTATGACTAGCTTTATCAATTTAAGTCAAAATATCGAAATTCTAAATTTTGAAAAATTTTGAAAATGTTGTAAGGGGGGTGCTTCGAAAAATTCAAATTCAAATTTACACCTAAATTAAGGGTTTTTCTTCGATATTTTCCACAATTTTCACCGCAAAGACTTTTCGAAGGACATTTTATACTATTTATGACTAGCTTTATCAATTTAAGTCAAAATATCGAAATTCTAAATTTTGAAAAATTTTGAAAATGTTGTAAGGGGGGTGCTTCGAAAAATTCAAATTCAAATTTACACCTAAATTAAGGGTTTTTCTTCGATATTTTTCACAATTTTCACCGCAAAGACTTTTTGAAGGACATTTTATACTACTTATGACTACCTCTATCAACTTAAGTCAAAATATCAAAATTCTAAATTTTGAAACATTTTGAAAATGTTGTAAGGGGGGTGCTTCGAAAATTCAACAAATTTACACCTAAATTAAGGGTTTTTCTTCGATATTTTCCACAATTTTCATCGCAAAGACTTTTCGAAGGACATTTTATACTATTTATGACTAGCTTTATCAATTTAAGTCAAAATATCAAAATTCTAAATTGAAAATTTTGAAAAATTTTGAAAATGTTGTAAGGGGGGTGCTTCGAAAAATTCAAATTCAAATTTACACCTAAATTAAGGGTTTTTCTTCGATATTTTCCACAATTTTCACCGCAAAGACTTTTCGAAGGACATTTTATACTACTTATGACTACCTCTATCAACTTAAGTCAAAATATCGAAATTCAAAATTTTGAAAAATTTTGAAAATGTTGTAAGGGGGTGCTTCGAAAAATTCAAATTCAAATTTACACCTAAATTAATGGTTTTTCTTCGATATTTTCCACAATTTTCATCGCAAAGACTTTTCGAAGGACATTTTATACTACTTATGACTACCTCTATCAATTTAAGTCAAAATATCAAAATTCTAAATTTTGAAAAATTTTGAAAATGTTGTAAGGGGGGTGCTTCGAAAAATTCAAATTCAAATTTACACCTAAATTAAGGGTTTTTCTTCGATATTTTCCACAATTTTCACCGCAAAGACTTTTCGAAGGACATTTTATACTATTTATGACTAGCTTTATCAATTTAAGTCAAAATATCGAAATTCTAAATTTTGAAAAATTTTGAAAATGTTGTAATGGGGGGTGCTTCGAAAAATTCAAATTCAAATTTACACCTAAATTAAGGGTTTTTCTTCGATATTTTCCACAATTTTCATCGTAAAGACTGTTCGAAGGACATTTTATACTACTTATGACTAGCTTTATCAATTTAAGTCAAAATATCAAAATTCTAAATTTTGAAAAATTTTGAAAATGTTGTAAGGGGGTGCTTCGAAAAATTCAAATTCAAATTTACACCTAAATTAAGGGTTTTTCTTCGATATTTTCCACAATTTTCACCGCAAAGACTTTTCGAAGGACATTTTATACTACTTATGACTACCTCTATCAACTTAAGTCAAAATATCAAAATTCTAAATTTTGAAAAATTTTGAAAATGTTGTAAGGGGGGTGCTTCGAAAAATTCAAATTCAAATTAAGGGTTTTTCTTCGGTATTTTCCACAATTTTCATCGCAAAGACTTTTCGAAGGACATTTTATACTATTTATGACTAGCTTTATCAATTTAAGTCAAAATATCGATATTCTAAATTTTGAAAAATTTTGAAAATGTTGTAAGGGGGGTGCTTCGAAAAATTCAAATTCAAATTAACACCTAAATTAAGGGTTTTTCTTCGATATTTTCCACAATTTTCATCGTAAAGACTGTTCGAAGGACATTTTATACTACTTATGACTAGCTTTATCAATTTAAGTCAAAATATCAAAATTCTAAATTTTGAAAAATTTTAAAAATGTTGTAAGGGGGGTGCTTCGAAAAATTCAAATTCAAATTTACACCTAAATTAAGGGTTTTTCTTCGATATTTTTCACAATTTTCACCGCAAAGACTTTTCGAAGGACATTTTATACTACTTATGACTACCTCTATCAACTTAAGTCAAAATATCAAAATTCTAAATTTTGAAAAATTTTGAAAATGTTGTAAGGGGGGTGCTTCGAAAAATTCAAATTCAAATTTACACCTAAATTAAGGGTTTTTCTTCGATATTTTCCACAATTTTCACCGCAAAGACTTTTCGAAGGACATTTTATACTACTTATGACTACCTCTATCAACTTAAGTCAAAATATCAAAATTCTAAATTTTGAAAAATTTTGAAAATGTTGTAAGGGGGGTGCTTCGAAAAATTCAAATTCAAATTAAGGGTTTTTCTTCGGTATTTTCCACAATTTTCATCGCAAAGACTTTTCGAAGGACATTTTATACTATTTATGACTAGCTTTATCAATTTAAGTCAAAATATCGATATTCTAAATTTTGAAAAATTTTGAAAATGTTGTAAGGGGGGTGCTTCGAAAAATTCAAATTCAAATTTACACCTAAATTAAGGGTTTTTCTTCGATATTTTCCACAATTTTCATCGCAAAGACTTTTCGAAGGACATTTTATACTATTTATGACTAGCTTTATCAATTTAAGTCAAAATATCGATATTCTAAATTTTGAAAAATTTTGAAAATGTTGTAAGGGGGGTGCTTCGAAAAATTCAAATTCATATTTACACCTAAATTAAGGGTTTTTCTTCGATATTTTCCACAATTTTCATCGTAAAGACTGTTCGAAGGACATTTTATACTACTTATGACTACCTCTATCAACTTAAGTCAAAATATCGATATTCTAAATTTTGAAAAATTTTGAAAATGTTTTAAGGGCGGTGCTTCGAAAAATTCAAATTCAAATTTACACCTAAATTAAGGGTTTTTCTTCGATATTTTCCACAATTTTCATCGCAAAGACTTTTCGAAGGACATTTTATACTATTTATGACTAGCTTTATCAATTTAAGTCAAAATATCGATATTCTAAATTTTGAAAAATTTTGAAAATGTTGTAAGGGGGGTGCTTCGAAAAATTCAAATTCAAATTAACACCTAAATTAAGGGTTTTTCTTCGATATTTTCCACAATTTTCATCGTAAAGACTGTTCGAAGGACATTTTATACTACTTATGACTAGCTTTATCAATTTAAGTCAAAATATCAAAATTCTAAATTTTGAAAAATTTTAAAAATGTTGTAAGGGGGGTGCTTCGAAAAATTCAAATTCAAATTTACACCTAAATTAAGGGTTTTTTCTTCGATATTTTTCACAATTTTCACCGCAAAGACTTTTCGAAGGACATTTTATACTACTTATGACTACCTCTATCAACTTAAGTCAAAATATCAAAATTCTAAATTTTGAAAAATTTTGAAAATGTTGTAAGGGGGGTGCTTCGAAAAATTCAAATTCAAATTTACACCTAAATTAAGAGTTTTTCTTCGGTATTTTCCACAATTTTCATCGCAAAGACTTTTCGAAGGACATTTTATACTATTTATGACTAGCTTTATCAATTTAAGTCAAAATATCGAAATTCTAAATTTTGAAAAATTTTGAAAATGTTGTAAGGGGGGTGCTTCGAAAAATTCAAATTCAAATTTACACCTAAATTAAGGGTTTTTCTTCGATATTTTTCACAATTTTCACCGCAAAGACTTTTTGAAGGACATTTTATACTACTTATGACTACCTCTATCAACTTAAGTCAAAATATCAAAATTCTAAATTTTGAAACATTTTGAAAATGTTGTAAGGGGGGTGCTTTATCACAAATTTACACCTAAATTAAGGGTTTTTCTTCGATATTTTCCACAATTTTCATCGTAAAGACTGTTCGAAGGACATTTTATACTACTTATGACTAGCTTTATCAATTTAAGTCAAAATATCAAAATTCTAAATTTTGAAAAATTTTGAAAATGTTGTAAGGGGGGTGCTTCGAAAAATTCAAATTCAAATTTACACCTAAATTAAGGGTTTTTCTCGATATTTTTCACAATTTTCACCGCAAAGACTTTTCGAAGGACATTTTATACTACTTATGACTACCTCTATCAACTTAAGTCAAAATATCAAAATTCAAAATTTTGAAAAATTTTGAAAATGTTGTAAGGGGGTGCTTCGAAAAATTCAAATTCAAATTTACACCTAAATTAATGGTTTTTCTTCGATATTTTCCACAATTTTCATCGCAAAGACTTTTCGAAGGACATTTTATACTATTTATGACTAGCTTTATCAATTTAAGTCAAAATATCGATATTCTAAATTTTGAATAATTTTGAAAATGTTGTAAGGGGGGTGCTTCGAAAAATTCAAATTCAAATTAACACCTAAATTAAGGGTTTTTCTTCGATATTTTCCACAATTTTCACCGCAAAGACTTTTCGAAGGAAATTTTATACTATTTATGACTAGCTTTATCAAATTAAGTCAAAATATCGAAATTCTAAATTTTGAAAAATTTTGAAAATGTTGTAATGGGGGTGCTTCGAAAAATTCAAATTCAAATTTACACCTAAATTAAGGGTTTTTCTTCGATATTTTCCACAATTTTCATCGTAAAGACTGATCGAAGGACATTTTATACTACTTATGACTAGCTTTATCAATTTAAGTCAAAATATCAAAATTCTAAATTTTGAAAAATTTTAAAAATGTTGTAAGGGGGGTGCTTCGAAAAATTCAAATTCAAATTTACACCTAAATTAAGGGTTTTTCTTCGATATTTTTCACAATTTTCACCGCAAAGACTTTTCGAAGGACATTTTATACTACTTATGACTACCTCTATCAACTTAAGTCAAAATATCAAAATTCTAAATTTTGAAAAATTTTGAAAATGTTGTAAGGGGGGTGCTTCGAAAAATTCAAATTCAAATTAAGGGTTTTTCTTCGGTATTTTCCACAATTTTCATCGCAAAGACTTTTCGAAGGACATTTTATACTATTTATGACTAGCTTTATCAATTTAAGTCAAAATATCGATATTCTAAATTTTGAAAAATTTTGAAAATGTTGTAAGGGGGATGCTTCGAAAAATTCAAATTCAAATTTACACCTAAATTAAGGGTTTTTCTTCGATATTTTCCACAATTTTCATCGCAAAGACTTTTCGAAGGACATTTTATACTATTTATGACTAGCTTTATCAATTTAAGTCAAAATATCGATATTCTAAATTTTGAAAAATTTTGAAAATGTTGTAAGGGGGTGCTTCGAAAAATTCAAATTCATATTTACATCTAAATTAAGGGTTTTTCTTCGATATTTTCCACAATTTTCATCGTAAAGACTGTTCGAAGGACATTTTATACTACTTATGACTACCTCTATCAACTTAAGTCAAAATATCAAAATTCTAAATTTTGAAAAATTTTGAAAATGTTGTAAGGGGGGTGCTTCGAAAAATTCAAATTCAAATTTACACCTAAATTAAGGGTTTTTCTTCGATATTTTCCACAATTTTCATCGTAAAGACTGTTCGATGGACATTTTATACTACTTATGACTAGCTTTATCAATTTAAGTCAAAATATCAAAATTCTAAATTTTGAAAAATTTTGAAAATGTTGTAAGGGGGGTGCTTCGAAAAATTCAAATTCAAATTAACACCTTCGATATTTTCCACAATTTTCACCGCAAAGACTTTTCGAACGAAATTTTATACTATTTATGACTAGCTTTATCAATTTAAGTCAAAATATCGAAATTCTAAATTTTGAAAAATTTTGAAAATTTTGTAAGGGGGGTGCTTCGAAAAATTCAAATTTACACCTAAATTAAGGGTTTTTCTTCGATATTTTCCACAATTTTCATCGCAAAGACTTTTCGAAGGACATTTTATACTATTTATGACTAGCTTTATCAATTTAAGTCAAAATATCGAAATTCTAAATTTTGAAAAATTTTGAAAATGTTGTAAGGGGGGTGCTTCGAAAAATTCAAATTCAAATTTACAACTAAATTAAGGGTTTTTTTTCGATATTTTCCACAATTTTCACCGCAAAGACTTTTCGAAGGACATTTTATACTATTTATGACTAGCTTTATCAATTGAAGTCAAAATATCGAAATTCTAAATTTTGAAAAATTTTGAAAATGTTGTAAGGGGGGTGCTTCGAATAATTCAAATTCAAATTTACACCTAAATTAAGGGTTTTTCTTCGATATTTTCCACAATTTTCATCGTAAAGACTTTTCGAAGGACATTTTATACTATTTATGACTAGCTTTATCAATTTAAGTCAAAATATCGAAATTCTAAATTTTGAAAAATTTTGAAAATGTTGTAAGGGGGGTGCTTCGAATAATTCAAATTCAAATTTACACCTAAATTAAGGGTTTTTCTTCGATATTTTCCACAATTTTCATCGTAAAGACTGTTCGAAGGACATTTTATACTACTTATGACTAGCTTTATCAATTTAAGTCAAAATATCAAAATTCTAAATTTTGAAAAATTTTGAACATGTTGTAAGGGGGGTGCTTTATCACAAATTTACACCTAAATTTAGGGTTTTTCTTCGATATTTTCCACAATTTTCACCGCAAAGACTTTTCGACGGACATTTTATACTACTTATGACTAGCTTTATCAATTTAAGTCAAAATATCAAAATTCTAACTTTTGAAAAATTTTGAAAATGTTGTAAGGGGGGTGCTTTATCACAAATTTACACCTAAATTAAGGGTTTTTCTTCGATATTTTCCACAATTTTCACCGCAAAGACTTTTCGAAGGAAATTTTATACTATTTATAACTAGCTTTATCAATTTAAGTCAAAATATCGAAATTCTAAATTTTGAAAAATTTTGAAAATGTTGTAAGGGGGGAGCTTCGAAAAATTCAAATTCAAATTTACACCTAAATTAAGGGTTTTTCTTCGATATTTTCCACAATTTTCACCGCAAAAACTTTTTGAAGGACATTTTATACTATTTATGACTAGCTTTATCAATTTAAGTCAAAATATCGATATTCTAAATTTTGAAAAATTTTGAAAATGTTGTAAGGAGGGTGCTTCGAAAAATTCAAATTCAAATTTACACCTAAATTAAGGGTTTTTCTTCGATATTTTCCACAATTTTCATCGCAAAGACTTTTCGAAGGACATTTTATACTATTTATGACTAGCTTTATCAATTTAAGTCAAAATATCGGAATTCTAAATTTTGAAAAATTTTGAAAATGTTGTAAGGGGGGTGCTTCGAAATATTCAAATTCAAATTTACACCTAAATTAAGGGTTTTTCTTCGATATTTTCCACAATTTTCACCGCAAAGACTTTTCGAAGGACATTTTATACTATTTATGACTAGCTTTATCAATTTAAGTCAAAATATCGAAATTCTAAATTTTGAAAAATTTTGAAAATGTTGTAAGGGGGGTGCTTTATCACAAATTTACACCTTAATTAAGGGTTTTTCTTCGATATTTTCCACAATTTTCATCGCAAAGACTTTTCGAAGAACATTTTATACTATTTATGACTAGCTTTATCAATTTAAGTCAAAATATCGAAATTCTAAATTTTGAAAAATTTTGAAAATGTTGTAAGGGGGTGCTTCGAAAAATTCAAATTCAAATTTACACCTAAACTAAGGGTTTTTCTTCGATATTTTCCACAATTTTCACTGCAAAGACTTTTCGAAGGACATTTTATACTATTTATGACTAGCTTTATCAATTTAAGTCAAAATATCGATATTCTAAATTTTGAAAAATTTTGAAAATGTTGTAAGGGGGGTGCTTCGAAAAATTCAAATTCAAATTTACACCTTCGATATTTTCCACAATTTTCACCGCAAAGACTTTTCGAAGGAAATTTTATACTATTTATGACTAGCTTTATCAATTTAAGTCAAAATATCGAAATTCTAAATTTTGAAAAATTTTGAAAATTTTGTAAGGGGGGTGCTTCGAAAAATTCAAATTTACACCTAAATTAAGGGTTTTTCTTCGATATTTTCCACAATTTTCATCGCAAAGACTTTTCGAAGGACATTTTATACTATTTATGACTAGCTTTATCAATTTAAGTCAAAATATCGAAATTCTAAATTTTGAAAAATTTTGAAAATGTTGTAAGGGGGTGCTTCGAAAAATTCAAATTCAAATTTACACCTAAATTAAGGGTTTTTCTTCGATATTTTCCACAATTTTCATCGCAAAGACTTTTCGAAGGACATTTTATACTATTTATGACTAGCTTTATCAATTTAAGTCAAAATATCGATATTCTAAATTTTGAAAAATTTTGAAAATGTTGTAAGGGGGGTGCTTCGAAAAATTCAAATTCAAATTTACATCTAAATTAAGGGTTTTTCTTCGATATTTTCCACAATTTTCATCGCAAAGAGTTTTCGAAGGACATTTTATACTATTTATGACTAGCTTTATCAATTTAAGTCAAAATATCGATATTCTAAATTTTGAAAAATTTTGAAAATGTTGTAAGGGGGGTGCTTCGAAAAATTCAAATTCAAATTTACACCTAAATTAAGGGTTTTTCTTCGATATTTTTCACAATTTTCACCGCAAAGACTTTTTGAAGGACATTTTATACTACTTATGACTACCTCTATCAACTTAAGTCAAAATATCGATATTCTAAATTTTGAAAAATTTTGAAAATGTTTTAAGGGGGGTGCTTTATCACAAATTTACACCTAAATTAAGGGTTTTTCTTCGATATTTTCCACAATTTTCATCGCAAAGACTTTTCGAAGGACATTTTATACTATTTATGACTAGCTTTATCAATTTAAGTCAAAATATCGAAATTCTAAATTTTGAAAAATTTTGAAAATGTTGTAAGGGGGGTGCTTTATCACAAATTTACACCTAAATTAAGGGTATTTCTTCGATATTTTCCACAATTTTCATCGCAAAGACTTTTCGAAGGACATTTTATACTATTTATGACTAGCATTATCAATTTAAGTCAAAATATCGATATTCTAAATTTTGAAAAATTTTGAAAATGTTGTAAGGGGGGTGCTTCGAAAAATTCAAATTCAAATTTACACCTAAATTAAGGGTTTTTCTTCGATATTTTCCACAATTTTCATCGCAAAGACTTTTCGAAGGACATTTTATACTATTTATGACTAGCTTTATCAATTTAAGTCAAAATATCGATATTCTAAATTTTGAAAAATTTTGAAAATGTTGTAAGGGGGGTGCTTTATCACAAATTTACACCTAAATTAAGGGTTTTTCTTCGATATTTTCCACAGTTTTCATCGCAAAGACTTTTCGAAGGACATTTTATACTATTTATGACTAGCTTTATCAATTTAAGTCAAAATATCGAAATTCTAAATTTTGAAAAATTTTGAAAATGTTGTAAGGGGGTGCTTTATCACAAATTTACACCTAAATTAAGGGTATTTCTTCGATATTTTCCACAATTTTCATCGCAAAGACTTTTCGAAGGACATTTTATACTATTTATGACTAGCTTTATCAATTTAAGTCAAAATATCGATATTCTAAATTTTGAAAAATTTTTAAAATGTTGTAAGGGGGGTGCTTCGAAAAATTCAAATTCAAATTTACACCTAAATTAAGGGTTTTTCTTCGATATTTTCCACAATTTTCATTGCAAAGACTTTTCGAAGGACATTTTATACTACTTATGACTACCTCTATCAATTTAAGTCAAAATATCAAAATTCTAAATTTTGAAAAATTTTGAAAATGTTGTAAGGCGGGTGAGTTATCACAAATTTACACCTAAATTAAGGGTTTTTCTTCGATATTTTCCACAGTTTTCATCGCAAAGACTTTTCGAAGGACATTTTATACTATTTATGACTAGCTTTATCAATTTAAGTCAAAATATCGAAATTCTAAATTTTGAAAAATTTTGAAAATGTTGTAAGGCGGGTGCTTTATCAACAAATTTACACCTAAATTAAGGGTTTTTCTTCGATATTTTCCACAGTTTTCATCGCAAAGACTTTTCGAAGGACATTTTATACTATTTATGACTAGCTTTATCAATTTAAGTCAAAATACCGAAATTCTAAATTTTGAAAAATTTTGAAAATTTTGTAAGGAGGGTGCTTCGAAAAATTCAAATTTACACCTAAATTAAGGGTTTTTCTTCGATATTTTCCACAATTTTCATCGCAAAGACTTTTCGAAGGACATTTTATACTATTTATGACTAGCTTTATCAATTTAAGTCAAAATATCGATATTCTAAATTTTGAAAAATTTTGAAAATGTTGTAAGGGGGGTGCTTCGAAAAATTCAAGTTCAAATTTACACCTAAATTAAGGGTTTTTCTTCGATATTTTCCACAATTTTCATTGCAAAGACTTTTTGAAGGACATTTTATACTACTTATGACTACCTCTATCAATTTAAGTCAAAATATCAAAATTCTAAATTTTGAAAAATTTTGAAAATGTTGTAAGGCGGGTGCTTCGAAAAATTCAAATTCAAATTTACACCTAAATTAAGGGTTTTTCTTCGATATGTTTCACAATTTTCACCGCAAAGACTTTTTGAAGGACATTTTATACTACTTATGATTACCTCTATCAACTTAAGTCAAAATATCAAAATTCTAAATTTTGAAAAATTTTGAAAATGTTGTAAGGGGGGTGCTTTATCACAAATTTACACCTAAATTAAGGGTTTTTCTTCGATATTTTCCACAATTTTCACCGCAAAGACTTTTTGAAGGACATTTTATACAACTTATGACTACTTCTATCAACTTAAGTCAAAATATCAAAATTCTAAATTTTGAAAAATTTTGAAAATGTTTTAAGGGGGGTGCTTTATCACAAATTTACACCTAAATTAAGGGGTTTTCTTCGATATTTTCCACAGTTTTCATCGCAAAGACTTTTCGAAGGACATTTTATACTATTTATGACTAGCTTTATCAATTTAAGTCAAAATATCGAAATTCTAAATTTTGAAAAATTTTGAAAATCTTGTAAGGGGGTGCTTTATCACAAATTTACACCTAAATTAAGGGTATTTCTTCGATATTTTCCACAATTTTCATCGCAAAGACTTTTCGAAGGACATTTTATACTATTTATGACTAGCTTTATCAATTTATGTCAAAATATCGATATTCTAAATTTTGAAAAATTTTTAAAATGTTGTAAGGGGGGTGCTTCGAAAAATTCAAATTCAAATTTACACCTAAATTAAGGGTTTTTCTTCGATATTTTCCACAATTTTCATTGCAAAGACTTTTCGAAGGACATTTTATACTACTTATGACTACCTCTATCAATTTAAGTCAAAATATCAAAATTCTAAATTTTGAAACATTTTGAAAATGTTGTAAGGCGGGTGCTTCGAAAAATTCAAATTCAAATTTACACCTAAATTAAGGGTTTTTCTTCGATATTTTCCACAATTTTCATCGCAAAGACTTTTCGAAGGACATTTTATACTACTTATGACTACCTCTATCAATTTATGTCAAAATATCAAAATTCTACATTTTGAAAAATTTTGAAAATGTTGTAAGGGGGTGCTTCGAAAAATGCAAATTCAAATTTACACCTAAATTAAGGGTTTTTCTTCGATATTTTCCACAATTTTCACCGCAAAGACTTTTCGAAGGAAATTGTATACTATTTATGAATAGCTTTATCAATTTAAGTCAAAATATCGAAATTCTAAATTTTGAAAAATTTTGAAAATGTTGTAAGGGGGGTGCTTCGAAAAATTCAAATTCAAATTTACACCTAAATTAAAGGTTTTTCTTCGATATTTTCCACAATTTTCATCGCAAAGACTTTTCGAAGGACATTTTATACTATTTATGACTAGCTTTATCAATTTAAGTCAAAATATCGATATTCTAAATTTTGAAAAATTTTGAAAATGTTGTAAGGGGGGTGCTTCGAAAAATTCAAATTCAAATTTACACCTAAATAAAGGGATTTTCTTCGATATTTTTCACAATTTTCACCGCAAAGACTTTTCGAAGGACATTTTATACTACTTATGACTACCTCTATCAACTTAAGTCAAAATATCAAAATTCTAAATTTTGAAAAATTTTGAAAATGATTTAAGGGGGGTGCTTTATCACAAATTTACACCTAAATTAAGGGTTTTTCTTCGATATTTTCCACACTTTTCATCGCAAAGACTTTTCGAAGGACATTTTATACTATTTATGACTAGCTTTATCAATTTAAGTCAAAATATCGATATTCTAAATTTTGAAAAATTTTGAAAATGTTGTAAGGGGGGTGCTTCGAAAAATTCAAATTCAAATTTACACCTAAATAAAGGGATTTTCTTCGATATTTTCCACAATTTTCACCGCAAAGACTTTTCGAAGGAAATTTTATACTATTTATGACTAGCTTTATCAATTTAAGTCAAAATATCGAAATTCTAAATTTTGAAAAATTTTGAAAATTTTGTAAGGGGGGTGCTTCGAAAAATTCAAATTTACACCTAAATTAAGGGTTTTTCTTCGATATTTTCCACAATTTTCATCGCAAAGACTTTTCGAAGGACATTTTATACTATTTATGACTAGCTTTATCAATTTAAGTCAAAATATCGAAATTCTAAATTTTGAAAAATTTTGAAAATGTTGTAAGGGGGGTGCTTCGAAAAATTCAAATTCAAATTTACACCTAAATTAAGGGTTTTTCTTCGATATTTTCCACAATTTTCATCGCAAAGACTTTTCGAAGGACATTTTATACTATTTATGACTAGCTTTATCAATTTAAGTCAAAATATCGATATTCTAAATTTTGAAAAATTTTGAAAATGTTGTAAGGGGGGTGCTTCGAAAAATTCAAATTCAAATTTACATCTAAATTAAGGGTTTTTCTTCGATATTTTCCACAATTTTCATCGCAAAGAGTTTTCGAAGGACATTTTATACTATTTATGACTAGCTTTATCAATTTAAGTCAAAATATCGATATTCTAAATTTTGAAAAATTTTGAAAATGTTGTAAGGGGGTGCTTCGAAAAATTCAAATTCAAATTTACACCTAAATTAAGGGTTTTTCTTCGATATTTTTCACAATTTTCACCGCAAAGACTTTTTGAAGGACATTTTATACTACTTATGACTACCTCTATCAACTTAAGTCAAAATATCGCTATTCTAAATTTTGAAAAATTTTGAAAATGTTTTAAGGGGGGTGCTTTATCAAATTCAAATTTACACCTAAATTAAGGGTTTTTCTTCGATATTTTCCACAATTTTCATCGCAAAGACTTTTCGAAGGACATTTTATACTATTTATGACTAGCTTTATCAATTTAAGTCAAAATATCGAAATTCTAAATTTTGAAAAATTTTGAAAATGTTGTAAGGGGGGTGCTTTATCACAAATTTACACCTAAATTAAGGGTATTTCTTCGATATTTTCCACAATTTTCATCGCAAAGACTTTTCGAAGGACATTTTATACTATTTATGACTAGCATTATCAATTTAAGTCAAAATATCGATATTCTAAATTTTGAAAAATTTTGAAAATGTTGTAAGGGGGGTGCTTCGAAAAATTCAAATTCAAATTTACACCTAAATTAAGGGTTTTTCTTCGATATTTTCCACAATTTTCATCGCAAAGACTTTTCGAAGGACATTTTATACTATTTATGACTAGCTTTATCAATTTAAGTCAAAATATCGATATTCTAAATTTTGAAAAATTTTGAAAATGTTGTAAGGGGGGTGCTTTATCACAAATTTACACCTAAATTAAGGGTTTTTCTTCGATATTTTCCACAATTTTCATCGCAAAGACTTTTCGAAGGACATTTTATACTATTTATGACTAGCTTTATCAATTTAAGTCAAAATATCGAAATTCTAAATTTTGAAAAATTTTGAAAATGTTGTAAGGGGGGTGCTTTATCACAAATTTACACCTAAATTAAGGGTTTTTCTTCGATATTTTCCACAATTTTCATCGCAAAGACTTTTCGAAGGACATTTTATACTATTTATGACTAGCTTTATCAATTTAAGTCAAAATATCGATATTCTAAATTTTGAAAAATTTTTAAAATGTTGTAAGGGGGGTGCTTCGAAAAATTCAAATTCAAATTTACACCTAAATTAAGGGTTTTTCTTCGATATTTTCCACAATTTTCATTGCAAAGACTTTTCGAAGGACATTTTATACTACTTATGACTACCTCTATCAATTTAAGTCAAAATATCAAAATTCTAAATTTTGAAAAATTTTGAAAATGTTGTAAGGCGGGTGAGTTATCACAAATTTACACCTAAATTAAGGGTTTTTCTTCGATATTTTCCACAGTTTTCATCGCAAAGACTTTTCGAAGGACATTTTATACTATTTATGACTAGCTTTATCAATTTAAGTCAAAATATCGAAATTCTAAATTTTGAAAAATTTTGAAAATGTTGTAAGGCGGGTGCTTTATCACAAATTTACACCTAAATTAAGGGTTTTTCTTCGATATTTTCCACAGTTTTCATCGCAAAGACTTTTCGAAGGACATTTTATACTATTTATGACTAGCTTTATCAATTTAAGTCAAAATACCGAAATTCTAAATTTTGAAAAATTTTGAAAATTTTGTAAGGAGGGTGCTTCGAAAAATTCAAATTTACACCTAAATTAAGGGTTTTTCTTCGATATTTTCCACAATTTTCATCGCAAAGACTTTTCGAAGGACATTTTATACTATTTATGACTAGCTTTATCAATTTAAGTCAAAATATCGATATTCTAAATTTTGAAAAATTTTGAAAATGTTGTAAGGGGGGTGCTTCGAAAAATTCAAATTCAAATTTACACCTAAATTAAGGGTTTTTCTTCGATATTTTCCACAATTTTCATTGCAAAGACTTTTTGAAGGACATTTTATACTACTTATGACTACCTCTATCAATTTAAGTCAAAATATCAAAATTCTAAATTTTGAAAAATTTTGAAAATGTTGTAAGGCGGGTGCTTCGAAAAATTCAAATTCAAATTTACACCTAAATTAAGGGTTTTTCTTCGATATGTTTCACAATTTTCACCGCAAAGACTTTTTGAAGGACATTTTATACTACTTATGATTACCTCTATCAACTTAAGTCAAAATATCAAAATTCTAAATTTTGAAAAATTTTGAAAATGTTGTAAGGGGGGTGCTTTATCACAAATTTACACCTAAATTAAGGGTTTTTCTTCGATATTTTCCACAATTTTCACCGCAAAGACTTTTTGAAGGACATTTTATACAACTTATGACTACTTCTATCAACTTAAGTCAAAATATCAAAATTCTAAATTTTGAAAAATTTTGAAAATGTTGTAAGGGGGGTGCTTTATCACAAATTTACACCTAAATTAAGGGTTTTTCTTCGATATTTTCCACAGTTTTCATCGCAAAGACTTTTCGAAGGACATTTTATACTATTTATGACTAGCTTTATCAATTTAAGTCAAAATATCGAAATTCTAAATTTTGAAAAATTTTGAAAATCTTGTAAGGGGGGTGCTTCGAAAAATTCAAATTCAAATTTACACCTAAATTAAGGGTATTTCTTCGATATTTTCCACAATTTTCATCGCAAAGACTTTTCGAAGGACATTTTATACTATTTATGACTAGCTTTATCAATTTAAGTCAAAATATCGATATTCTAAATTTTGAAAAATTTTGAAAATGTTGTAAGGGGGGTGCTTCGAAAAATTCAAATTCAAATTTACACCTAAATTAAGGGTTTTTCTTCGATATTTTCCACAATTTTCATTGCAAAGACTTTTCGAAGGACATTTTATACTACTTATGACTACCTCTATCAATTTAAGTCAAAATATCAAAATTCTAAATTTTGAAACATTTTGAAAATGTTGTAAGGGGGTGCTTCGAAAAATTCAAATTCAAATTTACACCTAAATTAAGGGTTTTTCTTCGATATTTTCCACAATTTTCATCGCAAAGACTTTTCGAAGGACATTTTATACTACTTATGACTATCTCTATCAATTTATGTCAAAATATCAAAATTCTACATTTTGAAAAATTTTGAAAATGTTGTAAGGGGGTGCTTCGAAAAATGCAAATTCAAATTTACACCTAAATTAAGGGTTTTTCTTCGATATTTTCCACAATTTTCACCGCAAAGACTTTTCGAAGGAAATTGTATACTATTTATGAATAGCTTTATCAATTTAAGTCAAAATATCGAAATTCTAAATTTTGAAAAATTTTGAAAATGTTGTAAGGGGGGTGCTTCGAAAAATTCAAATTCAAATTTACACCTAAATTAAAGGTTTTTCTTCGATATTTTCCACAATTTTCATCGCAAAGACTTTTCGAAGGACATTTTATACTATTTATGACTAGCTTTATCAATTTAAGTCAAAATATCGATATTCTAAATTTTGAAAAATTTTGAAAATGTTGTAAGGGGGGTGCTTCGAAAAATTCAAATTCAAATTTACACCTAAATAAAGGGATTTTCTTCGATATTTTTCACAATTTTCACCGCAAAGACTTTTCGAAGGACATTTTATACTACTTATGACTACCTCTATCAACTTAAGTCAAAATATCAAAATTCTAAATTTTGAAAAATTTTGAAAATGATTTAAGGGGGGTGCTTTATCACAAATTTACACCTAAATTAAGGGTTTTTCTTCGATATTTTCCACACTTTTCATCGCAAAGACTTTTCGAAGGACATTTTATACTATTTATGACTAGCTTTATCAATTTAAGTCAAAATATCGAAATTCTAAATTTTGATAAATTTTGAAAATGTTGTAAGGGGGGTGCTTCGAAAAATTCAAATTCAAATTTACACCTAAATTAAGGGTTTTTCTTCGATATTTTTCACAATTTTCACCGCAAAAACTTTTTGAAGGACATTTTATACTACTTATGATTACCGCTATCAACTTAAGTCAAAATATCAAAATTCTAAATTTTGAAAAATTTTGAAAATGTTGTAAGGGGGGTGCTTTATCACAAATTTACACCTAAATTAAGGGTTTTTCTTCGATATTTTCCACAATTTTCATCGCAAAGACTTTTCGAAGGACATTTTATACTATTTATGACTAGCTTTATCAATTTAAGTCAAAATATCGAAATTCTAAATTTTGAAAAATTTTGAAAATGTTGTAAGGGGGGTGCTTCGAAAAATTCAAATTCAAATTTACACCTAAATTAAGGGTTTTTCTTCGATATTTTCCACAATTTTCATCGCAAAGACTTTTCGAAGGACATTTTATACTATTTATGACTAGCTTTATCAATTTAAGTCAAAATATCGATATTCTAAATTTTGAAAAATTTTGAAAATGTTGTAAGGGGGGTGCTTCGAAAAATTCAAATTCAAATTTACACCTAAATAAAGGGATTTTCTTCGATATTTTCCACAATTTTCATCGCAAAGACTTTTCGAAGGACATTTTATACTACTTATGACTAGCTTTATCAATTTAAGTCAAAATATCAAAATTCTAAATTTTGAAAAATTTTGAAAATGATTTAAGGGGGTGCTTTATCACAAATTTACACCTAAATTAAGGGTTTTTCTTCGATATTTTCCACACTTTTCATCGCAAAGACTTTTCGAAGGACATTTTATACTATTTATGACTAGCTTTATCAATTTAAGTCAAAATATCGAAATTCTAAATTTTGAAAAATTTTGAAAATGTTGTAAGGGGGTGCTTCGAAAAATTCAAATTCAAATTTACACCTAAATTAAGGGTTTTTCTTCGATATTTTTCACAATTTTCACCGCAAAAACTTTTTGAAGGACATTTTATACTACTTATGATTACCGCTATCAACTTAAGTCAAAATATCAAAATTCTAAATTTTGAAAAATTTTGAAAATGTTGTAAGGGGGGTGCTTTATCACAAATTTACACCTAAATTAAGGGTTTTTCTTCGATATTTTCCACAATTTTCATCGCAAAGACTTTTCGAAGGACATTTTATACTATTTATGACTAGCTTTATCAATTTAAGTCAAAATATCGAAATTCTAAATTTTGAAAAATTTTGAAAATGTTGTAAGGGGGGTGCTTCGAAAAATTCAAATTCAAATTTACACCTAAATTAAGGGTTTTTCTTCGATATTTTCCACAATTTTCATCGCAAAGACTTTTCGAAGGACATTTTATACTATTTATGACTAGCTTTATCAATTTAAGTCAAAATATCGAAATTCTAAATTTTGAAAAATTTTTAAAATGTTGTAAGGGGGGTGCTTCGAAAAATTCAAATTCAAATTTACACCTAAATTAAGGGTTTTTCTTCGATATTTTTCACAATTTTCACCGCAAAGACTTTTCGAAGGACATTTTATACTGCTTATGACTACCTCTATCACCTAAAGTCAAAATATCAAAATTCTAAATTTTGAAAAATTTTGAAAATGTTGTAAGGGGGGTGCTTCGAAAAATTCAAATTCAAATTTACACCTAAATTAAGGGTTTTTCTTCGATATTTTTCACAATTTTCACCGCAAAGACTTTTTGAAGGACATTTTATACTACTTATGATTACCTCTATCAACTTAAGTCAAAATATCAAAATTCTAAATTTTGAAAAATTTTGAAAATGTTGTAAGGGGGGTGCTTTATCACAAATTTACACCTAAATTAAGGGTTTTTCTTCGATATTTTCCACAATTTTCATCGCAAAGACTTTTCGAAGGACATTTTATACTATTTATGACTAGCTTTATCAATTTAAGTCAAAATATCGATATTGTAAATTTTGAAAAATTTTGAAAATGTTGTAAGGGGGGTGCTTCGAAAAATTCAAATTCAAATTTACACCTAAATTAAGGGTTTTTCTTCGATATTCTCCACAATTTTCATTGCAAAGAATTTTCGAAGGACATTTTATACTACTTATGACTACCTCTATCAATTTAAGTCAAAATATCAAAATTCTAAATTTTGAAAAATTTTGAAAATGTTGTAAGGGGGGTGCTTTATCACAAATTTACACCTAAATTAAGGGTTTTTCTTCGATATTTTCCACAATTTTCACCGCAAAGACTTTTCGAAGGACATTTTATACTATTTATGACTAGCTTTATCAATTTAAGTCAAAATATCGAAATTCTAAATTTTGAAAAATTTTGAAAATGTTGTAAGGGGGGTGCTTCGAAAAATTCAAATTCAAATTTACACCTAAATTAAGGGTTTTTCTTCGATATTTTCCACAATTTTCATCGCAAAGACTTTTCGAAAAAACATTTTATACTACTTATGACTAGCTTTATCAATTTAAGTCAAAATATCAAAATTCTAAATTTTGAAAAATTTTGAAAATGTTTTAAGGGGGGTGCTTTATCACAAATTTACACCTAAATTAAGGGTTTTTCTTCGATATTTTCCACAATTTTCATCGCAAAGACTTTTCGAAGGACATTTTATACTATTTATGACTAGCTTTATCAATTTAAGTCAAAATATCGAAATTCTAAATTTTGAAAAATTTTGAAAATGTTGTAAGGGGGGTGCTTTATCACAAATTTACACCTAAATTAAGGGTATTTCTTCGATATTTTCCACAATTTTCATCGCAAAGACTTTTCGAAGGAAATTTTATACTATTTATGACTAGCTTTATCAATTTAAGTCAAAATATCGATATTCTAAATTTTGAAAAATTTTGAAAATGTTGTAAGGGGGGTGCTTCGAAAAATTCAAATTCAAATTTACACCTAAATTAAGGGTTTTTCTTCGATATTTTCCACAATTTTCATTGCAAAGACTTTTCGAAGGACATTTTATACTACTTATGACTACCTCTATCAATTTAAGTCAAAATATCAAAATTCTAAATTTTGAAAAATTTTGAAAATGTTGTAAGGCGGGTGCTTCGAAAAATTCAAATTCAAATTTATACCTAAATTAAGGGTTTTTCTTCGATATTTTCCACAATTTTCATCGCAAAGACTTTTCGAAGGACATTTTATACTACTTATGACTACCTCTATCAATTTATGTCAAAATATCAAAATTCTACATTTTGAAAAATTTTGAAAATGTTGTAAGGGGGGTGCTTCGAAAAATTCAAATTCAAACTTACACCTAAATTAAGGGTTTTTCTTCGATATTTTTCACAATTTTCACCGCAAAGACTTTTCGAAGGACATTTTATACTACTTATGACTACCTCTATCAACTTAAGTCAAAATATCAAAATTCTAAATTTTGAAAATGTTTTAAGGGGGGTGCTTTATCACAAATTTACACCTAAATTAAGGGTTTTTCTTCGATATTTTCCACAATTTTCATCGCAAAGACTTTTCGAAGGACATTTTATACTATTTATGACTAGCTTTATCAATTTAAGTCAAAATATCGAAATTCTAAATTTTGAAAAATTTTGAAAATGTTGTAAAGGGGTGCTTTATCACAAATTTACACCTAAATTAAGGGTATTTCTTCGATATTTTCCACAATTTTCATCGCAAAGACTTTTCGAAGGACATTTTATACTACTTATGATTACCTCTATCAACTTAAGTCAAAATATCAAAATTCTAAATTTTGAAAAATTTTGAAAATGTTGTAAGGGGGGTGCTTCGAAAAATTGAAATTCAAATTTACACCTAAATTAAGGGTTTTTCTTCGATATTTTTCACAATTTTCACCGCAAAGACTTTTTGAAGGACATTTTATACTACTTATGATTACCTCTATCAACTTAAGTCAAAATATCAAAATTCTAAATTTTGAAAAATTTTGAAAATGTTGTAGGGGGGTGCTTTATCACAAATTTACACCTAAATTAAGGGTTTTTCTTCGATATTTTCCACAATTTTCATCGCAAAGACTTTTCGAAGGACATTTTATACTATTTATGACTAGCTTTATCAATTTAAGTCAAAATATCGAAATTCTAAATTTTGAAAAATTTTGAAAATGTTGTAAGGGGGTGCTTCGAAAAATTCAAATTCAAATTTACACCTAAATTAAGGGTTTTTCTTCGATATTTTCCACAATTTTCACCGCAAAGACTTTTCGAAGGACATTTTATACTATTTATGACTAGCTTTATCAATTTAAGTCAAAATATCGAAATTCTAAATTTTGAAAAATTTTGAAAATGTTGTAAGGGGGGTGCTTCGAAAAATTCAAATTCAAATTTACACCTAAATTAAGGGTTTTTCTTCGATATTTTCCACAATTTTCATCGCAAAGACTTTCGAAGGACATTTTATACTATTTATGACTAGCTTTATCAATTTAAGTCAAAATATCAAAATTCTAAATTTTGAAAAATTTTGAAAATGTTGTAAGGGGGGTGCTTCGAAAAATTCAAATTCAAATTTACACCTAAATTAAGGGTTTTTCTTCGATATTTTTCACAATTTTCACCGCAAAGACTTTTCGAATGACATTTTATACTGCTTATGACTACCTCTATCAACTTAAGTCAAAATATCAAAATTCTAAATTTTGAAAAATTTTGAAAATGTTGTAAGGGGGGTGCTTCGAAAAATTCAAATTCAAATGTACACCTAAATTAAGGGTTTTTCTTCGATATTTTCCACAATTTTCACCGCAAAGACTTTTCGAAGGAAATTGTATACTATTTATGACTAGCTTTATCAATTTAAGTCAAAATATCGAAATTCTAAATTTTGAAAAATTTTGAAAATGTTGTAAGGGGGGTGCTTCGAAAAATTCAAATTCAAATTTACACCTAAATTAAGGATTTTTCTTCGATATTTTCCACAATTTTCATCGCAAAGACTTTTCGAAGGACATTTTATACTATTTATGACTAGCTTTATCAATTTAAGTCAAAATATCGAAATTCTAAATTTTGAAAAATTTTGAAAATGTTGTAAGGGGGTGCTTTATCACAAATTTACACCTAAATTAAGGGTATTTCTTCAATATTTTCCACAATTTTCATCGCAAAGACTTTTCGAAGGACATTTTATACTATTTATGACTAGCTTTATCAATTTAAGTCAAAATATCGAAATTCTAAATTTTGAAAAATTTTGAAAATGTTGTAAGGGGGGTGCTTCGAAAAATTCAAATTCAAATTTACACCTAAATTAAGGGTTTTTCTTCGATATTTTTCACAATTTTCACCGCAAAGACTTTTTGAAGGACATTTTATACTACTTATGATTACCTCTATCAACTTAAGTCAAAATATCAAAATTCTAAATTTTGAAAAATTTTGAAAATGTTGTAAGGGGGGTGCTTTAAAATCAAATCAAATTTACACCTAAATTAAGGGTTTTTCTTCGATATTTTCCACAATTTTCATCGTAAAGACTTTTCGAAGGACATTTTATACTATTTATGACTAGCTTTATCAATTTAAGTCAAAATATCGAAATTCTAAATTTTGAAAAATTTTGAAAATGTTGTAAGGGGGGTGCTTCGAAAAATTCAAATTCAAATTTACACCTAAATTAAGGGTTTTTCTTCGATATTTTCCACAATTTTCACCGCAAAGACTTTTCGAAGGACATTTTATACTATTTATGACTAGCTTTATCAATTTAAGTCAAAATATCGAAATTCTAAATTTTGAAAAATTTTGAAAATGTTGTAAGGGGGGTGCTTCGAAAAATTCAAATTCAAATTTACACCTAAATTAAGGGTATTTCTTCGATATTTTCCACAATTTTCATCGCAAAGACTTTTCGAAGGACATTTTATACTACTTATGACTAGCTTTATCAATTGAAGTCAAAATATCAAAATTCTAAATTTTGAAAAATTTTGAAAATGTTGTAAGGGGGGTGCTTCGAAAAATTCAAATTCAAATTTACACCTAAATTAAGGGTTTTTCTTCGATATTTTTCACAATTTTCACCGCAAAGACTTTTCGAAGGACATTTTATACTACTTATGACTACCTCTATCAACTTATGTCAAAATATCAAAATTCTAAAAAAAATTCTACACCTAAATTAAGGGTTTTTCTTCGATATTTTCCACAATTTTCACCGCAAAGACTTTTCGAAGGACATTTTATACTATTTATGACTAGCTTTATCAATTTAAGTCAAAATATCGAAATTCTAAATTTTGAAAAATTTTGAAAATGTTGTAAGGGGGGTGCTTCGAAAAATTCAAATTCAAATTTACACCTAAATTAAGGGTTTTTCTTCGATATTTTCCACAATTTTCATCGCAAAGACTTTCGAAGGACATTTTATACTATTTATGACTAGCTTTATCAATTTAAGTCAAAATATAAAAATTCTAAATTTTGAAAAATTTTGAAAATGTTGTAAGGGGGGTGCTTCGAAAAATTCAAATTCAAATTTACACCTAAATTAAGGGTTTTTCTTCGATATTTTTCACAATTTTCACCGCAAAGACTTTTCGAAGGACATTTTATACTGCTTATGACTACCTCTATCAACTTAAGTCAAAATATCAAAATTCTAAATTTTGAAAAATTTTGAAAATGTTGTAAGGGGGGTGCTTCGAAAAATTCAAATTCAAATTTACACCTAAATTAAGGATTTTTCTTCGATATTTTCCACAATTTTCATCGCAAAGACTTTTCGAAGGACATTTTATACTATTTATGACTAGCTTTATCAATTTAAGTCAAAATATCGAAATTCTAAATTTTGAAAAATTTTGAAAATGTTGTAAGGGGGGTGCTTTATCATAAATTTACACCTAAATTAAGGGTTTTTCTTCGATATTTTCCACAATTTTCATCGCAAAAACTTTTCGAAGGACATTTTATACTATTTATGACTAGCTTTATCAATTTAAGTCAAAATATCGAAATTCTAAATTTTGAAAAATTTTGAAAATGTTGTAAGGGGGGTGCTTCGAAAAATTCAAATTCAAATTTACACCTAAATTAAGGGTTTTTCTTCGATATTTTTCACAATTTTCACCGCAAAGACTTTTTGAAGGACATTTTATACTACTTATGATTACCTCTATCAACTTAAGTCAAAATATCAAAATTCTAAATTTTGAAAAATTTTGAAAATGTTGTAAGGGGGGTGCTTTATCATAAATTTACACCTAAATTAAGGGTTTTTCTTCGATATTTTCCACAATTTTCATCGCAAAGACTTTTCGAAGGACATTTTATACTATTTATGACTAGCTTTATCAATTTAAGTCAAAATATCGAAATTCTAAATTTTGAAAAATTTTGAAAATGTTGTAAGGGGGGTGCTTCGAAAAATTCAAATTCAAATTTACACCTAAATTAAGGGTTTTTCTTCGATATTTTCCACAATTTTCACCGCAAAGACTTTTCGAAGGACATTTTATACTATTTATGACTAGCTTTATCAATTTAAGTCAAAATATCGAAATTCTAAATTTTGAAAAATTTTGAAAATGTTGTAAGGGGGGTGCTTCGAAAAATTCAAATTCAAATTTACACCTAAATTAAGGGTATTTCTTCGATATTTTCCACAATTTTCATCGCAAAGACTTTTCGAAGGACATTTTATACTACTTATGACTAGCTTTATCAATTTAAGTCAAAATATCAAAATTCTAAATTTTGAAAAATTTTGAAAATGTTGTAAGGGGGGTGCTTCGAAAAATTCAAATTCAAATTTACACCTAAATTAAGGGTTTTTCTTCGATATTTTTCACAATTTTCACCGCAAAGACTTTTCGAAGTACATTTTATACTACTTATGACTACCTCTATCAACTTATGTCAAAATATCAAAATTCTAAAAAAAATTCTACACCTAAATTAAGGGTTTTTCTTCGATATTTTCCACAATTTTCACCGCAAAGACTTTTCGAAGGACATTTTATACTATTTATGACTAGCTTTATCAATTTAAGTTAAAATATCGAAATTCTAAATTTTGAAAAATTTTGAAAATGTTGTAAGGGGGGTGCTTCGAAAAATTCAAATTCAAATTTACACCTAAATTAAGGATTTTTCTTCGATATTTTCCACAATTTTCATCGCAAAGACTTTTCGAAGGACATTTTATACTATTTATGACTAGCTTTATCAATTTAAGTCAAAATATCGAAATTCTAAATTTTAAAATTTTTTAAAAGTTGTTAGGGGGGTGCTTTATCACAAATTTACACCAAATTAAGGATTTCTCAATATTTTCCACAATTTTCATCGAGCAAACATTTTATACTATTTATGACTAGCTTTATCAATTTAAGTCAAAATATCGAAATTCTAAATTTTGAAAAATTTTGAAAATGTTGTAAGGGGGGTGCTTCGAAAAATTCAAATTCAAATTTACACCTAAATTAAGGGTTTTTCTTCGATTTTTTCACAATTTTCACCGCAAAGACTTTTTGAAGGACATTTTATACTACTCCTAAAAAAATTTTGGAAAGGGGGGGGGGTGCTTTATCATAAATTTACACCTAAATTAAGGGTTTTTCTTCGATATTTTCCACAATTTTCATCGCAAAGACTTTTCGAAGGACATTTTATACTATTTATGACTAGCTTTATCAATTTAAGTCAAAATATCGAAATTCTAAATTTTGAAAAATTTTGAAAATGTTGTAAGGGGGTGCTTCGAAAAATTCAAATTCAAATTTACACCTAAATAAAGGGTTTTTCTTCGATATTTTCCACAATTTTCACCGCAAAGACTTTTCGAAGGACATTTTATACTATTTATGACTAGCTTTATCAATTTAAGTCAAAATATCGAAATTCTAAATTTTGAAAAATTTTGAAAATGTTGTAAGGGGGGTGCTTCGAAAAATTCAAATTCAAATTTACACCTAAATTAAGGGTATTTCTTCGATATTTTCCACAATTTTCATCGCAAAGACTTTTCGAAGGACATTTTATACTACTTATGACTAGCTTTATCAATTTAAGTCAAAATATCAAAATTCTAAATTTTGAAAAATTTTGAAAATGTTGTAAGGGGGTGCTTCGAAAAATTCAAATTCAAATTTACACCTAAATTAAGGGTTTTTCTTCGATATTTTCCACAATTTTCACCGCAAAGACTTTTCGAAGGACATTTTATACTACTTATGACTAGCTTTATCAATTTAAGTCAAAATATCAAAATTCTAAATTTTGAAAAATTTTGAAAATGTTGTAAGGGGGGTGCTTCGAAAAATTCAAATTCAAATTTACACCTAAATTAAGGGTTTTTCTTCGATATTTTTCACAATTTTCACCGCAAAGACTTTTCGAAGGACATTTTATACTACTTATGACTACCTCTATCAACTTATGTCAAAATATCAAAATTCTAAATTAAAAAAAAAATTTACACCTAAATTAAGGGTTTTTCTTCGATATTTTCCACAATTTTCACCGCAAAGACTTTTCGAAGGACATTTTATACTATTTATGACTAGCTTTATCAATTTAAGTCAAAATATCGAAATTCTAAATTTTGAAAAATTTTGAAAATGTTGTAAGGGGGTGCTTCGAAAAATTCAAATTCAAATTTACACCTAAATTAAGGGTTTTTCTTCGATATTTTCCACAATTTTCATCGCAAAGACTTTTCGAAGGACATTTTATACTATTTATTACTAGCTTTATCAATTTAAGTCAAAATATCGAAATTCTAAATTTTGAAAAATTTTGAAAATGTTGTAAGGGGGTGCTTTATCACAAATTTACACCTAAATTAAGGGTATTTCTTCAATATTTTCCACAATTTTCATCGCAAAGGCTTTTCGAAGGACATTTTATACTATTTATGACTAGCTTTATCAATTTAAGTCAAAATATCGAAATTCTAAATTTTGAAAAATTTTGAAAATGTTGTAAGGGGGGTGCTTCGAAAAATTCAAATTCAAATTTACACCTAAATTAAGGGTTTTTCTTCGATATTTTTCACAATTTTCACCGCAAAGACTTTTTGAAGGACATTTTATACTACTTATGATTACCTCTATCAACTTAAGTCAAAATATCAAAATTCTAAATTTTGAAAAATTTTGAAAATGTTGTAAGGGGGGTGCTTTATCATAAATTTACACCTAAATTAAGGGTTTTTCTTCGATATTTTCCACAATTTTCATCGCAAAGACTTTTCGAAGGACATTTTATACTATTTATGACTAGCTTTATCCATTTAAGTCAAAATATCGAAATTCTAAATTTTGAAAAATTTTGAAAATGTTGTAAGGGGGGTGCTTCGAAAAATTCAAATTCAAATTTACACCTAAATTAAGGGTTTTTCTTCGATATTTTCCACAATTTTCACCGCAAAGACTTTTCGAAGGACATTTTATACTATTTATGACTAGCTTTATCAATTTAAGTCAAAATATCGAAATTCTAAATTTTGAAAAATTTTGAAAATGTTGTAAGGGGGGTGCTTCGAAAAATTCAAATTCAAATTTACACCTAAATTAAGGATTTTTCTTCGATATTTTCCACAATTTTCATCGCAAAGACTTTTCGAAGGACATTTTATACTATTTATGACTAGCTTTATCAATTTAAGTCAAAATATCGAAATTCTAAATTTTGAAAAATTTTGAAAATGTTGTAAGGGGGTGCTTTATCACAAATTTACACCTAAATTAAGGGTATTTCTTCAATATTTTCCACAATTTTCATCGCAAAGACTTTTCGAACGACATTTTATACTATTTATGACTAGCTTTATCAATTTAAGTCAAAATATCGAAATTCTAAATTTTGAAAAATTTTGAAAATGCTGTAAGGGGGGTGCTTCGAAAAATTCAAATTCAAATTTACACCTAAATTAAGGGTTTTTCTTCGATATTTTTCACAATTTTCACCGCAAAGACTTTTTGAAGGACATTTTATACTACTTATGATTACCTCTATCAACTTTAAGTCAAAATATCAAAATTCTAAATTTTGAAAAATTTTGAAAATGTTGTAAGGGGGGGGGGTGCTTTAATCATAAATTTACACCTAAATTAAGGGTTTTTCTTCGATATTTTCCACAATTTTCATCGCAAAGACTTTTCGAAGGACATTTTATACTATTTATGACTAGCTTTATCAATTTAAGTCAAAATATCGAAATTCTAAATTTTGAAAAATTTTGAAAATGTTGTAAGGGGGGTGCTTCGAAAAATTCAAATTCAAATTTACACCTAAATTAAGGGTTTTTCTTCGATATTTTCCACAATTTTCACCGCAAAGACTTTTCGAAGGACATTTTATACTATTTATGACTAGCTTTATCAATTTAAGTCAAAATATCGAAATTCTAAATTTTGAAAAATTTTGAAAATGTTGTAAGGGGGGTGCTTCGAAAAATTCAAATTCAAATTTACACCTAAATTAAGGGTTTTTCTTCGATATTTTCCACAATTTTCATCGCAAAGACTTTTCGAAGGACATTTTATACTACTTATGACTAGCTTTATCAATTTAAGTCAAAATATCAAAATTCTAAATTTTGAAAAATTTTGAAAATGTTGTAAGGGGGTGCTTCGAAAAATTCAAATTCAAATTTACACCTAAATTAAGGGTTTTTCTTCGATATTTTCCACAATTTTCACCGCAAAGACTTTTCGAAGGACATTTTATACTACTTATGACTAGCTTTATCAATTTAAGTCAAAATATCAAAAATTCTAAATTTTGAAAAATTTTGAAAATGTTGTAAGGGGGGTGCTTCGAAAAATTCAAATTCAAATTTACACCTAAATTAAGGGTTTTTCTTCGATATTTTCACAATTTTCACCGCAAAGACTTTTCGAAGGACATTTTATACTACTTATGACTACCTCTATCAATTTAAGTCAAAATATCAAAATTCTAAATTTTGAAAATAAAATGTGTAAGGGGCTGAAACAAATTCAAATTTACACCTAAATTAAGGGTTTTTCTTCGATATTTTCCACAATTTTCACCGCAAAGACTTTTCGAAGGACATTTTATACTATTTATGACTAGCTTTATCAATTTAAGTCAAAATATCGAAATTCTAAATTTTGAAAAATTTTGAAAATGTTGTAAGGGGGGTGCTTCGAAAAATTCAAATTCAAATTTACACCTAAATTAAGGGTTTTTCTTCGATATTTTCCACAATTTTCATCGCAAAGACTTTTCGAAGGACATTTTATACTATTTATGACTAGCTTTATCAATTTAAGTCAAAAATATCGAAATTCTAAATTTTGAAAAATTTTGAAAATGTTGTAAGGGGGGTGCTTCGAAAAATTCAAATTCAAATTTACACCTAAATTAAGGGTTTTTCTTCGATATTTTTCCACAATTTTCACCGCAAAGACTTTTCGAAGGACATTTTATACTGCTTATGACTAACTTTATCAACTTAAGTCAAAATATCAAAATTCTAAATTTTGAAAAATTTTGAAAATGTTAAATTTTATTGTAAGGGGGGGTGCTTCGAAAATTCAAATTCAAATTTACACCTAAATTAAGGATTTTTCTTCGATATTTTCCACAATTTTCATCGCAAAGACTTTTCGAAGGACATTTTATACTATTTATTACTAGCTTTATCAATTTAAGTCAAAATATCGAAATTCTAAATTTTGAAAAATTTTGAAAATGTTGTAAGGGGGGTGGTTCGAAAAATTCAAATTCAAATTTACACCTAAATTAAGGGTTTTTCTTCGATATTTTTCACAATTTTCACCGCAAAGACTTTTCGAATGACATTTTATACTGCTTATGACTACCTCTATCAACTTAAGTCAAAATATCAAAATTCTAAATTTTGAAAAATTTTGAAAATGTTGTAAGGGGGTGCTTCGAAAAATTCAAATTCAAATGTACACCTAAATTAAGGGTTTTTCTTCGATATTTTCCACAATTTTCACCACAAAGACTTTTCGAAGGAAATTGTATACTATTTATGACTAGCTTTATCAATTTAAGTCAAAATATCGAAATTCTAAATTTTGAAAAATTTTGAAAATGTTGTAAAGGGGGTGCTTCGAAAAATTCAAATTCAAATTTACACCTAAATTAAGGATTTTTCTTCGATATTTTCCACAATTTTCATCGCAAAGACTTTTCGAAGGACATTTTATACTATTTATGACTAGCTTTATCAATTTAAGTCAAAATATCGAAATTCTAAATTTTGAAAAATTTTGAAAATGTTGTAAGGGGTGCTTTAATTCACAAATTTACACCTAAATTAAGGGTATTTCTTCAATACTTTCCACAATTTTCATCGCAAAGACTTTTCGAAGGACATTTTATACTATTTATGACTAGCTTTATCAATTTAAGTCAAATATCGATATTCTAAATTTTGAAAAATTTTGAAAATGTTGTAAGGGGGTGCTTCGAAAAATTCAAAATTCAAATTTACACCTAAATTAAGGGTTTTTCTTCGATATTTTCACAATTTTCACCGCAAGAGACTTTTTGAAGGACATTTTATACTACTTATGATTACCTCTATCAACTTAAGTAAAAATATCAAAATTCTAAATTTTGAAAAAATTTTGAAAATGTTGTAAGGGGGGGGCGTGCTTTATCATCAAATAAATTTACACCTAAATTAAGGGTTTTTCTTCGATATTTGCCACAATTTTCATCGCAAAGACTTTTCGAAGGACATTTTATACTATTTATGACTAGCTTTATCCATTTAAGTCAAAATATCGAAATTCTAAATTTTGAAAAATTTTGAAAATGTTGTAAGGGGGGTGCTTCGAAAAATTCAAATTCAAATTTACACCTAAATTAAGGGTTTTTCTTCGATATTTTCCACAATTTTCACCGCAAAGACTTTTCGAAGGACATTTTATACTATTTATGACTAGCTTTATCAATTTAAGTCAAAATATCGAAATTCTAAATTTTGAAAAAATTTGAAAATTTGTAAGGGGGTAGCTTCGAAAAATTCAAATTCAATTTACACTAAATTAAGGATATTTCTTCGATATTTGGCCACAATTTTCATCGCAAAGACTTTTCGAAGGACATTTTATACTACTTGATGACTATTTTTATCAATTTAAGTCAAAATATCAAAATTCTAAATTTTGAAAAATTTTGAAAATGTTGTAAGGGGGGTGCTTCGAAAAATTCAAATTCAAATTTACACCTAAATTAAGGGTTTTTATTCGATATTTTTCACAATTTTCACCGCAAAGACTTTTCGAAGGACATTTTATACTACTTATGACTACCTCTATCAACTTGATTTCAAAATATCAAAATTCTAAAAAAAAAATCCAAATTACACCTAAATTAAGGGTTTTTTCTTCGATATTTTCCACAATTTTCACCGCAAAGACTTTTCGAAGGACATTTTATACTATTTATGACTAGCTTTATCAATTTAAGTCAAAATATCGAAATTCTAAATTTTGAAAAATTTTGAAAATGTTGTAAGGGGGGTGCTTCGAAAAAAATTCAAATTCAAATTTACACCTAAATTAAGGGTTTTTCTTCGATATTTTCCACAATTTTCATCGTAAAGACTTTCGAAGGACATTCTTTTATACTATTTATGACTAGCTTTATCAATTTAAGTCAAAATATCAAAATTCTAAATTTTGAAAAATTCTTGAAAATGTTGTAAGGGGGGGTGCTTCGAAAAATTCAAATTCAAATTTACACCTAAATTAAGGGTTTTTCTTCGATATTTTTCTACAATTTTCACCATAAAGACTTTTTCGAAGGACATTTTATACTGCTTATGACTACCTCTATCAACTTAAGTCAAAATATCAAAATTCTAAATTTTGAAAAATTTTGAAAATGTTGTAAGGGGGGTGCTTCGAAAAATTCAAATTCAAATTTACACCTAAATTAAGGGTTTTTCTTCGATATTTTCCACAATTTTCATCGCAAAGACTTTTCGAAGGACATTTTATACTATTTATTACTAGCTTTATCAATTTAAGTCAAAATATCGAAATTCTAAATTTTGAAAAATTTTGAAAATGTTGTAAGGGGGTGCTTTATCACAAATTTACACCTAAATTAAGGGTATTTCTTCGATATTTTCCACAAATTTTCATCGCAAAGACTTTTCGAAGGACATTTTATACTATTTATGACTAGCTTTATCAATTTAAGTCAAAATATCGAAATTCTAAATTTTGAAAAATTTTGAAAATGTTGTAAGGGGGGTGCTTTATCACAAATTTACACCTAAATTAAGGGTTTTTCTTCGATATTTTCCACAATTTTCATCGCAAAGACTTTTCGAAGGACATTTTATACTATTTATGACTAGCTTTCATCAATTTAAGTCAAAATATCGATATTCTAAATTTGAAAAATTTTGAAAATGTTGTAAGGGGGGTGCTTCGAAAAATTCAAATTCAAATTTACACCTAAATTAAGGGTTTTTCTTCGATATTTTCCATAATTTTCACCGCAAAGACTTTTCGAAGGACATTTTATACTATTTATGACTAGCTTTATCAATTTAAGTCAAAATATCGAAATTCTAAATTTTGAAAATGTTGTAAGGGGGGTGCTTCGAAAAATTCAAATTCAAATTTACACCTAAATTAAGGGTTTTTCTTCGATATTTTCCATAATTTTCATCGCAAAGACTTTTCGAAGGACATTTTATACTACTTATGACTAGCTTTATCAATTTAAGTCAAAATATGAAAATTCTAAATTTTGAAAAATTTGAAAATGTTGTAGGGGGGGTAGCTTCGAAAAATTCAAATTCAAATTTACACCTAAATTAAGGGTTTTTCTTCGATATTTTTTCACAATTTTCACCGCAAAGACTTTTCGAAGGACATTTTATGCAACCGTTTATGACTACCTCCTATCAACTTAAGGTCAAAATATCAAAATTCTAAATTTTGAAAAATTTTGAAAATGTTGTAAGGGGGGTGCTTCGAAAAATTCAAATTCAAATTTACACCTAAATTAAGGGTTTTTCTTCGATATTTTCCACAATTTTCACCGCAAAGACTTTTCGAAGGGGAAATTGTATACTATTTACTGACTAGCTTTATCAATTTAAGTCAAAATATCGAAATTCTAAATTTTGGCAAATTTTGAAAATGTTTAAGGGGGGTGCTTCGAAAAATTCAAATTCAAATTTACACCTAAATTAAGGGTTTTTCTTCGATATTTTTCACAATTTTCACCGCAAAGACTTTTTGAAGGACATTTTATACTACTTATGATTACCTCTATCAACTTAAGTCAAAATATCAAAATTCTAAATTTTGAAAAATTTTGAAAATGTTGTAAGGGGGGTGTTTCGAAAAATTCAAATTCAAATTTACACCTAAATTAAGGGTTTTTCTTCGATATTTTCCACAATTTTTACCGCAAAGACTTTTCGAAGGAAATTGTATACTATTTATGACTAGCTTTATCAATTTAAGTCAAAATATCGAAATTCTAAATTTTGAAAAATTTTGAAAATGTTGTAAGGGGGGTGCTTCGAAAAATTCAAATTCAAATTTACACCTAAATTAAGGGTTTTTCTTCAATATTTTCCACAATTTTCATCACAAAGACTTTTCGAAGGACATTTTATACTATTTATGACTAGCTTTATCAATTTAAGTCAAAATATCGATATTGTAAATTTTGAAAAATTTTGAAAATGTTGTAAGGGGGGTGCTTCGAAAAATTCAAATTCAAATTTACACCTAAATTAAGGGTTTTTCTTCGATATTCTCCACAATTTTCATTGCAAAGAATTTTCGAAGGACATTTTATACTACTTATGACTACCTCTATCAATTTAAGTCAAAATATTAAAATTCTAAATTTTGAAAAATTTTGAAAATGTTGTAAGGGGGGTGCTTTATCACAAATTTACACCTAAATTAAGGGTTTTTCTTCGATATTTTCCACAATTTTCACCGCAAAGACTTTTCGAAGGACATTTTATACTATTTATGACTAGCTTTATCAATTTAAGTCAAAATATCGAAATTCTAAATTTTGAAAATGTTGTAAGGGGGGTGCTTCGAAAAATTCAAATTCAAATTTACACCTAAATTAA
>JAEIFQ010000019.1:0-39146 GCA_018904025.1 Zaprionus vittiger | reverse complement strand
GACATGTTACAGACATGTTGCAGACATGTAACAGACATGTTGCAGACATGTTATAGACATGTCACAGACATGTTACAAACATGTCACAGACATGTTACAGACATGTTACAGACATGTCACAGAAATGTTACAGACATGTCACGGACATGTTACAGATATGTCACAGACATGTTGCAGACATGTAACAGACATGTTACAGACATGTTACAGACATGTCACAGAAATGTTGCAGACATGTTACAGACATGTTACAGACATGTCACAGACATGCCACAAACATGTTACAAACATGTTACAAACATGTCACAGACATGTTGCAGACATGTAACAGACATGTCACAGACATGTAACAGACATGTCACAGACATGTCACAGACATGTCACAGACATGTTACAGACATGTCACAGACATGTTGCAGACATGTAACAGACATGTTACAGACATGTTACAGACATGTCACAGACATGTTACAGACATGTGACAGACATGTTACAGACATGTCACAGACATGTTACAGACATGTTACAGACATGTCACAGACATGTTGCAGACATGTAACAGACATGTCACAGACATGTCACAGACATGTCACAGACATGTTACAGACATGTTACAGACATGTTACAGACATGTTACAGACATGTCACAGACATGTTACAGACATGTTACAGACATGTCACAGACATGTTACAGACATGTCACAGACATGTTACAGACATGTTACAGACATGTGACAGACATGTTACAGACATGTCACAGACATGTTGCAGACATGTAACAGACATGTCACAGACATGTTACAGACATGTCACAGACATGTCACAGACATGTCACAGACATGTTACAGACATGTCACAGACATGTTACAAACATGTCACAGACATGTTACAAACATGACACAGACATGTTACTGACATGTTACAGACATGTGACAGACATGTTACAGACATGTCACAGACATGTTGCAGACATGTTACAGACATGTAACAGACATGTCACAGACATGTCACAGACATGTTACAGACATGTTACAGACATGTCACAGACATGTTGCAGACATGTTACAGACATGCCACAAACATGTTACAAACATGTCACAGACATTTCACAGACATGTTGCAGACATGTCACAGATATATTAAGAATATGTCACAGACATGTTACAGACATGTCGCAGACATGTTACAGACATGTCACAGACATGTTGCAGACATGTAACAGACATGTCAAAGACATGTCACAGACATGTTACACATGTCACAGACATGTCACAGACATGTAACAGACATGTCACAGACATGTTACAAACATGTCACAGACATGTTACAGACATGTTACAGACATGTCACAGACTTGTTGCAGACATGTGACAGACATGTTACAGACATGTCACAGACATTCCACAAACATGTTACAAACATGTTACAAACATGTCACAGACATCTTGCACACATGTAACAGACATGTCACAGACATGTAACAGACATGTCACAGACATGTTACAGACATATCACAGACATGTTACAAACATGTCACAGACATGTTACAGACATGTTACAGACATGTCACAGACATGTTGCAGACATGTTAGAGACATGTTACAGACATGTCACAGACATGCCACAAACATGTTCAAAACATGTTACAAACATGTCACAGACATGTTGCAGACATGTAACAGACATGTTGCAGACATGTTACAGACATGTCACAGACATGTTACAAACATGTCACAGACATGTTACAGACATGTTACAGACATGTCACAGAAATGTTACAGACATGTCACGGACATGTTACAGATATGTCACAGACATGTTGCAGACATGTAACAGACATGTTACAGACATGTTACAGACATGTCACAGACATGTTACAGACATGTGACAGACATGTTACAGACATGTCACAGACATGCCACAGACATGTTACAGACATGTCACAGACATGTCACAGACATGTTACAAACATGTCACAGACATGTTACAGACATGTCACAGACATGTCACAGACATGTTGCAGACATGTTACAGACATGTCACAGACATGTTACAGACATGTTACAGACATGTCACAGACATGTTACAGACATGTTACAGACATGTTACAGACATGTCACAGACATGTTGCAGACATGTTACAGACATGTTACAGACATGTCACAGACATGCCACAAACATGTTACAGACATGTTACAGACATGTCACAGACATGTCACAGACATGTTACAGACATGTCACAGACATGTTACAGACATGTTACAGACATGTCACAGACATGTTGCAGACATGTTACAGACATGTCACAGACATGTTGCAGACATGTTACAGACATGTTACAGACATGTCACAGACATGTCACAGACATGTTACAGACATGTCACAGACATGTTACAAACATGTCACAGACATGTTACAGACATGTTACAGACATGTCACAGACATGTTGCAGACATGTTACAGACATGTCACAGACATGTCACAGACATGTTACAAACATGTTACAAATATGTTACAAACATGTTACAGACATGTCACAGACATGTCACAGACATGTAACAGACATGTCACAGACATGTAACAGACATGTCACAGACATTTCACAGACATGTTACAAACATGTCACAGACATGTTACAAACATGACACAGACATGTTACAGACATGTTACAGACATGTCACAGACATGTCACAGATATGTTACAGACATGTTACAGACATGTTGCAGAGATGTTACAGACAAGTCACAGACATGTTACAAACATATCACAGACATGTTGCAGGCATGTAACAGACATGTCACAGCCATGTTGCAGACATGTAAGAGACATGTCATTGACATGTTAGAGAGATGTCACAGACATGTTACAAACATGTCACAGACATGTTGCAGACATGTTACAGACATGTCGCAGACATGTTACAGACATGTCACAGACATGTTACAAACATGTCACATACATGTTGCAGAAATGTAACAGACATGTCACAGACATATTGCAGACATGTTACAGACATGTTACAAACATATCACAGACATGTTGCAGGCATGTAACAGACATGTCACAGACATGTTGCAGACATGTAACAGACATGTCAAAGACATGTCACAGACATGTTACACATATCACAGACATGTCACAGGCATGTAACAGACATGTTAAAGACATGTCACAGACATGTTACAGACATGTTACAGACATGTTACAGACATGTTAAAGACATGTCACAGACATGTTGCAGAGACATACACACATATTGCAGACATAACACAGACATGTCAGAGATATTAAGACATGTCACAGACATATTACAAATATGTCACAGATATGTAAACAGACATATCACAGACATGTTGCAGACATGTTACAGACATGTTACAGACATGTCATAGACATGTCACAGACATGTTGCAGACATGTCACAGACATGTTGCAGACATGTCACAGATATTGTTACAAACATATCACAGACATGTTACAGACATGTCACAGACATATTAAGAATATGTCACAGACATGTAACAGACATGTAACAGACATGTCACAGACATGTTGCAGACATGTCACAGACATGTTACAGACATGTTACAGACATGTCACAGACATGTTGCAGACATGTTACAGACATGTCACAGACATGTTGAAGACATGACACAGACATGTTGCAGACATGTTACAGACATGTCACAGACGTGTTACAGACATGTCACGGACATGTTACAGACATGTCACAGACATGTCACAGACAAGTTGCAGATATGTTACAGACATGTCACAGACATCTTGCACACATGTAACAGACATGTCACAGACATGTCACAGACATGTCACAGACATGTCACAGACATGTTACAGAAATGTTGCAGACATGTCACAGACATGTTGCAGACATGTTACAGATATGTCACAGACATGTTACAAACATGTCACAGACATGTTACAGACATGTTACAGTCATGTCACAGACATGTTGCAGACATGTCACTGACATTTCACAGACATGTTGCAGACATGTCACAGACATGTCACAGACATGTCACAGACATGTTACAGATATGTTCAGACATGTCACACACATGTAACAGACATGTCACAGATATGTCACAGACAGGTTACAGACATGTCACAAACATGTAAGAAATGTTGCAGACATGTCACAGACATGTCGCAGACATGTTGCAGATATGTCACAGACATGTTACAACCATGTCAAGACATATTGTAGACATGTTACAGACATGCTACAGACATGTTGGACTTTCACAGACATGTTGCAGACAAGTCACAGATATGTTACAAAATATTAACAGATATGCCACAGACATGTCGCAGACATGTTGCAGACATGTTATAGATATGTCACAGACATGTTACAAACATGTCACAGACATGTTGCAGACATATTACAGACATGTCACAGACATGTTACAGACATGTCACAGACATGTTACAGACATGTCACAGACATGTTACAGACATGTCACAGACATGTTACAGACATGTCACAGACATGTTGAAAATTACAGACATGTCACAGACATGTTGCAGACATGTTGCAGACATGTCACAGACATGTTACAGACATGTTACAAACATGTTACAGACATGTCGCAGACATGTTACAGACATGTTACAGACGTGTTACAGACATGTTACGACATGTGACAGACATGTTACAGACATGTCACAGACAACTTGCAGACATGGGTGCTACAGACATGTCACAGACATGATACACAGACATCTTACAGACATGTAACAGTCATGTCACAGACATGTTACAGACATGTTACAACAGACATGTCACAGACATGTGACAAACATGTCACAGACATGTTACAAACATGTCACAGACATGTACGACAAGACATGTCACAGACATGTTGCAGACATGTTACAGACATGTCACAGACATGTTACAGACATGTCACAGACATGAAAGCAGACATGTTGCAGACATGTTACAAACATGCCACAGACATGTAACAGACATGTAACATCATACGACATGTTGCAGACATAACACAGACATGTCACAGACATGTGTACAGACATGCTTACAGACATGTCACAGACATATTACAGACATGTAACAGAAATGTTACAGACATGTTGCAGAAATGTAACAGACATGTTATCACAGACATGTTGCAGACATGTCACAGACATGTTGCAGAGAGATACAGACAAGTCACAGACATGTTACAAACATATCACAGACATGTTGCAGGCATGTAAATAACACACCATGTTGCAGACATGTAAGAGACATGTTACAGACATGTCAGAGAGATGTTACAGACATGTCACAAACATGTCGCAGACATGTTGCAGACATGTTACAGACATGTTGCAGACATGTTACAGACATGTTACAGACATGTTACAAACATGTTACAGACATGTTGTAGAAATGTAATCAAAGACATGTTACAGACATTGTTACAGACATGTCACAAACATATAACAGACATGTCGCAGGCATGTAAGAGACATGTTACAGACATGTTGTAGACATAACAGCAGACATGTTATAGACATGTGATCAAACATGTCATAGACATGTTACAGGTGAAAATGTAACAGACATGTCGCAGACATGTTACAGACATGTAACAGACATGTTGCAGACATGTTACAGACATGTTATAGACATGTTAACAAATATGTCGCAGATATGTTGCAGACATGTTACAAACATGTCACAAGCCATGTATGCACGACATGTAAAAGACATGTAACAGACATGTCACAGATATGTCACAGACATGACTGACATGTGTAACAGACATGTGACAGACATGTTGCAGACATGTAAACTTAGACATGCCACAGACATGCTGCAGACATGTTACAGACATGTCTGCAGAGATGTTGCAGACATGTTACAGTCATGTCACAGACATGTTACAGACATGTTACAGACATGTCGCAGGCATGTAACAGACATGTAATAAGCCATGTTGCAGACATGTAAGAGACATGTCACAGACATGTTGGAGAGATGTTACAGACATGTTACAAACATGTTACAGACATGTCGCAGACATGTTTCAAACATGTTGCAGACATGTTACAGACATGTCACGACATGTCGCCGACATGTTACACATGTCACAGACATGTTGCAGACATGTAACAGACATGTCACAGACATGTTACAGACATGTTACAGACATGTTACAAACATATTACAGACATGTTTAGACATGTAATAGACATGTTACAAACATGACACTGACATGTAACAGACATGTCAAAGACATGTTACAGACATGTTGCAGACATGTTACAGACATGTCACAGACATGTTAACAGACATGTCACAGACATGTTACAGACATGCTACAGACATGTTACAGACATGTTAATAACATGTCTACAGACATGTCACAGACATGTTACAGACATGTCACAGACATGTCCTGACATGTTCAGACATGTTACAGACATATTGCAGACATGTTACAGACATGTCATAGACATGTTACAAACATGTCACAGACATGTCACAGACATGTTTCAGACATGTTACAGACATGTACAGACATGTAGACATGTCACAGACATGTTACAGACATGTCACAGACATGTTACAAACATGTCACAGACATGTTACAGAAATGTCACAGACATGTCACAGACATGTGTCACAGACATGTAACAGACATGTAACAGACATGTCAAAGAATGAGACATGTTGCAGACATGTTACAGACATGTCATAGACATGTTACAAACATATCACAGACATGTTGCAGACATGTAACAGACATGTCACAGCCGTGTTGCAGACATGTAACAGACATGTTAAAAACAGGTCACAGACATGTTACAGACATGTTGCAGACATGTAACAGACATGTCACCGACATGTTACAAACATGTCACCGACATGTTACAAACATGTCACAGACATGTTACAAACACAGACATGTTGCAGACATGTTACAGACATGTTGCAGAAATGTTAGAGACATGTTGCAGACATGTAACATGTCACACGACATGTTGCAGGCATGTAACAGACATTTCACAGACATGTCACTGACATGTAACAGAAATGTCACAGACATGTTGCAAAAATGTAACAGACATGTCACAGACATGTTGCAGACATGTTACAGACATGTTGCAGACATGTTACAGACATGTCACAGACATGTTACAAACATATCACAGACATGTCACAGAAATGTTGCAGACATGTAAGAGACATGTTACTGACATGTTAGAGAGATGTCACAGACATGTTACAAACATGTCACAGACATGTTGCAGACATGTTACAGACATGTCGCAGACATGTTACAGACATGTCACAGACATGTTACAGACATGTCACAGACATGTTACAAACATGTAACAGACATGTCACAGACATGTTCAAGACATGTAACAGACATGTTACAGACATGTCACAGACATGTCACAGACATGTAACAGACATGTCACAGACATGTCTCAAACATGTCACAGACATGTTACAGACATGTCACAGACATGTCACAGACATGTTACAGACATGTTACAGACATGTTACAGACATGTTACAGACATGTTACAGACATGTCACAGACATGTTACAGACATGTTACAGACATGTTGCAGACATGTTACAGACATGTCACAGACATGTTACAGAACATGTCACAGACATGTCACAGACATGTTACAAACATGTCACAGACATGTTACAGACATGTTACAGACATGTCACAGACATGTTACAGACATGTTACAGACATGTTACAGACATGTCATAGACATGTCACAGACATGTTGCAGACATGTCACAGATATTGTTACAAACATGTCACAGACATGTTACAGACATGTCACAGACATGTCACAGACATGTTACAGACATGTCACAGACATGTCACAGACATGTTACAGACATGTCACAGACATGTCACAGACATGTTGCAGACATGTTACAGACATGTTACAGACATGTCACAGACATGTTACAAACATATCACAGACATGTTGCAGACATGTAACAGACATGTCACAGCCATGTTGCAGACATGTAACAGACATGTTAAAAACAGGTCACAGACATGTTACAGACATGTTGCAGACATATAACAGACATGTCACCGACATGTTACAAACATGTCACAGACATGTTACAAACATGTCACAGACATGTTAAAGACATGTCACAGATATGTTGCAGAAATGTTAGAGACATGTTACAGACATGTCATAGACATGTCACAGACATGTTGCAGACATGTCACAGATATTGTTACAAACATGTCACAGACATGTTACAGACATGTCACAGACATATTAAGAATATGTCACAGACATGTAACAGACATGTAACAGACATGTCACAGACATGTTGCAGACATGTTACAGACATGTTACAGACATGTCATAGACATGTTACAAACATATCACAGACATGTTGCAGACATGTAACAGACATGTCACAGCCGTGTTGCAGACATGTAACAGACATGTTAAAAACAGGTCACAGACATGTTACAGACATGTTGCAGACATGTCACAGACATGTCACAGACATGTTACAAACATGTCACAGACATGTTACAGACATGTTACAGACATGTCACAGACATGTTACAAACATGTCACAGACATGTTACAAACATGTCACAGACATGTTACAAACATGTCACAGACATGTTACAAACATGTCACAGACATGTTACAAACATGTCACAGACATGTTACAAACATGTTACAGACATGTTACAAACATGTCACAGACATGTTACAAACATGTCACAGACATGTTACAGACATGTTAAAGACATGTCACAGATATGTTGCAGAAATGTTAGAGACATGTTGCAGACATGTAACATGTCACACGACATGTTGCAGACATGTAACAGACATTTCACAGACATGTCACAGACATGTCACTGACATGTAACAGAAATGTCACAGACATGTTGCAAAAATGTAACAGACATGTCACAGACATGTTGCAGACATATTACAGACATGTTGCAGACATGTTACAGACATGTCACAGACATGTTACAAACATATCACAGACATGTTGCAGGCATGTAACAGACATGTCACAGCCATGTTGCAGACATGTAAGAGACATGTTATTGACATGTTAGAGAGATGTCACAGACATGTTACAAACATGTCACAGACATGTTGCAGACATGTTACAGACATGTCGCAGACATGTTACAGACATGTCACAGACATGTTACAAACATGTCACAGACATGTTGCAGAAATGTAACAGACATGTCACAGACATGTTGCAGACATGTTACAGAAATGTTACAAACATATCACAGACATGTTGCAGGCATGTAACAGACATGTTACAGACATGTTGCAGACATGTAACAGACATGTCAAAGACATGTCACAGACATGTTACACATGTCACAGACATGTCACAGACATGTAACAGACATGTCACAGACATGTAACAGACATGTCACAGACATGTTACAAACATGTCACAGACATGTTACAGACATGTTAAAGACATGTCACAGACATGTTGCAGACATGTTACAGACATATTGCAGACATGTTACAGACATGTCATAGACATGTTACAAACATATCACAGACATGTCACAGACATGTTACAGACATGTTACAGACATGTTACAAACATATCACACACATGTTACAGACATGTTACAGACATGTTACAGACATGTCATAGACATGTCACAGACATGTTGCAGACATGTCACAGATATGTCACATACATGTTGCAGAAATGTAACAGACATGTCACAGACATGTTGCAGACATGTTACAGAAATGTTACAAACATATCACAGACATGTTGCAGGCATGTAACAGACATGTCACAGACATGTTACAGACATGTAACAGACATGTCAAAGACATGTCACAGACATGTTACACATGTCACAGACATGTCACAGACATGTAACAGACATGTCACAGACATGTTACAAACATGTCACAGACATGTTACAGACATGTTAAAGACATGTCACAGACATGTTACAGACATGTTACAGACATGTTAAAGACATGTCACAGACATGTTGCAGACATGTTACAGACATATTGCAGACATGTTACAGACATGTTACAGACATGTTACAGACATGTTACAGACATGTCATAGACATGTCACAGACATGTTGCAGACATGTCACAGATATGTCACATACATGTTGCAGAAATGTAACAGACATGTCACAGACATGTTGCAGACATGTTACAGAAATGTTACAAACATATCACAGACATGTTGCAGGCATGTAACAGACATGTCACAGACATGTTGCAGACATGTAACAGACATGTCAAAGACATGTCACAGACATGTTACACATGTCACAGACATGTCACAGACATGTAACAGACATGTCACAGACATGTTACAAACATGTCACAGACATGTTACAGACATGTTAAAGACATGTCACAGACATGTTACAGACATGTTACAGACATGTTAAAGACATGTCACAGACATGTTGCAGACATGTTACAGACATATTGCAGACATGTTACAGACATGTCATAGACATGTTACAAACATATCACAGACATGTCACAGACATGTTGCAGACATGTTACAGACATGTTGCAGACATGTAACAGACATGTCACAGCCGTGTTGCAGACATGTAACAGACATGTTTAAAACAGGTCACAGACATGTTACAGACATGTTGCAGACATGTCACAGACATGTTGCAGACATGTAACGGACATGTCACCGACATGTTACAAACATGTCACAGACATGTTACAAACATGTCACAGACATGTTACAGACATGTTAAAGACATGTCACAGACATGTTAGAGACATGTTTATTTATTTTATTTATTTATTTATTTATTTAAAGTCAACTAAGAGCAGTCGACTGTAGGTAAGAAAAATATAAAAAATTAGATAAAAAACCAGTAAGAAAAGCAACAGTCGAGCGGCACGCGTCAGTGGGATACCCTTCGACCCATGATCTAGTGTAGTTAATTTTTTTAAATTCATACACATACACATAGGCACATGCTTGAAAATTATTCCTGACAGATGGCGCTCGAGCTTCGCGCTCGCCCGCTTCCCTTGTTGTCTGACTCAAGCACTTGGTTTTATGCTCATACTTTCTTAAATAACTTCTGTGCTTACTGTCCGATCGAATTGTAATTTGGAAACTGCGTAGATATTTTATTCAGCTTAGCATATGTTAAAGTCAGAAAGTTGTATCTTTTATACAGCGCTTATAAATTGAGTTCAAAAATTAAATTATTAGTTTGCGGGGGCGGTGGGCGGGGCATCCAACATTTGAAATAAACTCGATCTGCGCCGAATAAATAGGAACCTTTAATCCAAATTTGGTGTCTCTAGGGTTTATAATAGCTGAGATCTGTGTGTTCATCTGGTCAGACGGACATCCGGACATCCGGACAGACAGACGGACATGGCTCAATCGACTCGGCTAGTGATCCTGAGCAAGAATATATATACTTTATGGGGTCTGCCACGCCTCCTTCTGCCTGTTACATACATTTGCACAAAGTTAGTATACCCTTTTTTGACCATTTTCAATGGTCGAAGGGTATAATTAATATTACATTTTGTATATTAAAATTAAATATGAATTAAAAGTTAAAACAAAAACAAATATATATATGTAAAATTAAATTTGAAATTTGAAACTGGGACTAACAAATTAGCCGAACCAACATTTATTGCAGAGGATTGGGGAAACCCAGAGAAAAACCCAATCAGATCGGTAGTGGTTAGTTAGGTTAGTTGTTAGGGTTAAATGTTAATGAGTTAATTATGGCAGTTTTAATAGCTATTAGGGTTAATTACTCCAAAAAGTTTGTTGTAATCAGAGCAGAGAATTCGGAAAGGCTCATGCAGACTATAATTGTTATTGCAGAAATTAAGCAAAAGAGGTGCAAAATTTCTGGATAATCTAGAGGGGATAGAGAAGTTAATTTGATTAAGCAAAATCGGGGAATCGATATCATACTTAATTAACTTAACAAGGAACATGACACCTAACATTAAGCGGCGGTTAGTAAGAGAAGTTAAATTTATTAGAAGTAGTCTTCTAGAATAAGAGGGTAAATCAACTCCAGAGACCCAGTTAAAACCACGAAGAGCAAAAAGTAAAAATTGTTTTTGCACAGACTCAATTCTGTCTTGGTGAACCAAATGCAAGAACCATATTCAAGAATCGGATGAACAAGGGTGGTATAAAGCAACTTTGTTGTGTAAGGGTCATTGAATTCCTTGGCCCACCTTTTAATGAAACCAAGTGTTCGAGAGGCCTTATTTACAATTTGCGTAATATGGGAATCAAATTTCAGTTTATGGTCAAAAAGAATACCAAGGTCATTGACATTTGATATTCTAAGAAGAGGGGATAGATTTATTTATTTATTTTATTTATTTATTTATTTAATGTCAACTAAGCCAGTCGACTTGAAAAATTCGATTATTATATTTACATTAAAATTAGATAAAATTAAGATTAAAAATATAAAAAAATTTTAAAATTTATTAAGATTATATATTTTTTAAATTTAGGCTGGGGAATATAAAACAAGAATTAACGATCCAGCATTTGCTGCAAAGGATTGGGGAAAACCCAGTAAAACCCAATCAGATCGGAAGATTAATGTTAGTTATTAGGATGAAGAGTTAATTCATTAAGGATAGACAATTTAACAGAGTGGAGGGAGGACTCTGAGTTGAAAACTCTAGACAGTCTATTGTAGTCAGCACAGAGAACTCGGAAAGGGTCATGCAAGCTGTAATTATTAGGACAAAAGGCTAAAGAAAGTGGCCTAAAATTACGAGTAACTCTAGAAGGAATACAGAAATTGATTAGGTTAAGTAGAGTGGGGGAATCTATATCGTACTTTATTAGTTTTACGATAAACATAACATTTAACATAATACGACGGTTAGTTAAAGAAGGTAGGTTAATTAGAAGGAGTCTACTAGGATATGGTGGTAAGTCTACACCCGAAACCCAATTAAAACTACGCAAGGCAAAGAATAGGAACTGCTTTTGAACAGACTCAATTCTATCTTGGTGAATATGGTATTGCGGCGACCACACGCAAGACCCATATTCAAGAATTGGACGAACAAGAGAAGTATAAAGCAACTTTGTCGTATAAGGATCTTCGAATTCTTTGGCCCATCTTTTGATGAACCCAAGTAGTCGAAATGCCTTATTGACAATTTGTGTTATGTGACGATCAAATTTCAATTTATGATCAAAAAGGATACCTAAATCCATTACTTCAGATATTCTTAAGAGTGGGGTTAAGTTAATATTATAGTTGATGACATGATAGTTACCTCTGTAAAATAACATAACCTTGCACTTCAAACAGTTTAGATGTAGTAGATTATGTCTACACCAAGCAAAAAACAAATCAAGATCTGTTTGAAGATGGTTATTTATAGGATCACTATGTGTCAAAAAGAGTTTCACATCATCAGCATACATAAGAATGTTAGAGTGAAGAAGTATAGAAGGAAGATCGTTAATAAAAAGGTTAAATAGCAAAGGCCCAAGCTGGCTACCCTGAGGAACACCAGAAGTGACTAAGATCGGCTTAGAAAGACAGTTTTTAAAAGAAACTCGTTGATACCTATTAGTTAAATAATCGGAAGTCCACAAAAGGAGCTTTTGAGGAAAACCAATCAAATTTAACTTATGGATTAAGAGTCTATGATTTACGGAGTCAAATGCTTTACTGAAGTCAGTATAGACCACATCAGTTTGCATTTTGTTCCGAAATCCTAAATTAATGTGAGAGGAAAATTCTAAAAGATTAGAAGCTGTAGATCTTGCCTTAATAAACCCATGTTGACGGGGTGAAATTATAGATTTACACATAAAAGTTAACTGAGCCGTAAAATTTTTTTCAAAAATTTTAGGAATAGCGGACAATTTGGAAATACACCTATAGTTCTTCACATCATGGTTAGAGCCACTTTTGTGAAGAGGAATGGAAAAAGAGTTTTTCCAAATAGGTGGAAAATAACTATTTGCTAGTGACAAGTCAAGCAGCTTATGAATTGGCTTAAGAATTGAATCAGCACAATATCTAAGCACACATGCTGGAACTCCGTCAGGGCCAGGAGAGAAAACGGGTTTTATCGATTTAAGATCACTAAGTAAAGACGTTTCATCAATAGAAGGACAGAAGAAAGTGTTAAAATTTTGTATAATATAAGGGTATGGATGTAATGGGAAACTATTAGGTTCAGTTGAATAAGTTGATTGAAAAAAGTCTGCAAACAAATCGGCGGCAGCCTGATCATCAGTTGCTTCCTTATTTTCATATGATAGTACAGAAGGAAATCTACTTGATTTACGTTTTAAATTGACAAAGTTGTAAAACTGCTTTGGGTCCTGAGCAAACTGCAAACGGCAGCGACACAAATACTTTTTATAACAATTGGCATTCAAAGCAATAAAGTTTGCTCTTGCAACAGTATAACGCGTAAAATCAGAAGGATTACAAGTAATTTTAAATTTTTTAAAATACCGGGATTTCAAATTTTTCAACCTTACTAGCTCACGTGAAAACCAAGGAGGCCTGTTGGACTTTACAGGAAAAGTAACAGGAACACATTGATCAAAAAATGAGTTCATAGAGGAATAAAAAAATGAAATGCATGTATTTAGATCAGAGCATGAATAAAGAGATGACCAATCATGTTCCAAAATTAAATAATTCAATTTTTCAAAATCGGTCTTACGGAAACAACGTGATTTTACTTTAGGGGAAATAGTTGCAGTTTGCGTAGAACTCGGCATAGTTAGAACCAGGTCTAATGTAGGATGATAGAGATCTTCGGGATGAACTAAGGGATTGATTCTAGAGATAGTATTAACTAGAATGTCGGAAGAGAAAACTAAATCAAGCATTCTACCACTACAATTAGGAATAATATTTAGTTGATAAAGAGATAGCTCCGAAAGGCCACTTAAAAAAGAATTAAATAAAGTAGGCACCAATATATCAGATTGAGAAGACCAAGTAACTTCTGGTAAGTTGAAATCACCAAAAACTAGCAAGTGGTCTTTATCAGATAGTTTGGAGGACGGATTGGATAGATGATAGATAAAGATGGTCCAGGTAGATAGAAATATCAGATGAGGGAGGAATATAAGAACAGGTAATATAAATTGAAATTTGATACATTGTTATTTTAACACATACAAATTCTAAAAGAGAACTATTTTCTATCGAAATTAGTTCGGAAGGAAGATCAGATAAAGTGTATAGTTGACGACGTGGAAATTACTTCTGTTGTGGTACGTAGCTGATGAAAGTTTTAATTTAATTTGTTCACTTTAATTTTTGAATATTTGGCGCTTTGCCGAAACACGTCTTTATTACTCGCTTGTCACATTCAGAGTGATCTTGCAGTGCTGCAGTTAGGCACAGCTAACCTGCACATGCTTAATCTATGTTAAACTCATTAGGCTATGTTAAACTCATTAGGCTATGTTATGTTAATTTAGTATTTATTATTAGTATTATGTTATTATATGTATTATGTATGACAAGGTGTCATAGCATTGAAGGTGGTATGCTACACCTCCCTTTTTAAAGAAATGACGTAATAGTCATGTAGTCATTTTTGGTTACTTTTTTTTGTATATGTATATTATTATTATTTTTATAGCATTTACATTGTTCAGACGGAGAGGTAAAGTACAATTTTATATATATAATGAATTACGTGAGGTTGTGTTTTTTTTGTGTTTTTGTTTTTTTTTTGATTATTGATTATTAATTATTAAGTAGTACTTGCAATGTTGAGACAAACATTTTTTTGTTTAATAAAAAAAAATTATATATATATTTACTGAACTACCTTTTTTTTTTATAAAGACCAGCAAGTATGGCCTGGGACCTTTAGCTTTTATTTATATTTGCTTTATTATTTTTTTTTGGTTGATCAGACCTTTTTCTTTTTCTTTTTTAAACGTTTCATTTATTATATATCTTTAGCCTATTTTTATGAACTTTTTGTTTTTTCTGTTTATTATCTATAATTATTATATTGTCTTTGTCTTCAATATTTTCTACGATGTAAGGGCCTAAATATACTGGATCTAGTTTATGACCAGTTTCGTTTCTTAGTATAACTCTATCTCCTATCTTTAATTCAAAGTCTGAAGTATCTTTATCGTATTGTTGTTTCCTTAAAGCCTTAGATTTGTCTAACATTAACCTAGCTCTTTTGTATGCTATTTCTAACCTAAATTTGATTTCTTTCGAATAATCTTCGATATTATAAAGTGGTTCTATGCTAGTTATATTAGTGATATTTCCGGGTAAATTATTTGTTCTACCAAAAACAAGTTCATATGGACAATAATTATGTACCATAGAAGGGGTTGTATTAAAACAATAGACGATATAATGAAGCCATACGTCCCAATCATTCTTATCAACTGATATGTAGGATCGTATGTATTCATTTAAAGTTCTATGACTTCTTTCGACTACACCTACTGTTTGATGGTGGTGAGCGGTAGACGTTATATTTTTAATTTTTAAATATTTGCAAAGATCTGTAATTATTGAGTTCTTATACTCTGTACCCATGTCCGTAATGAACGTCTTCATTGGACCGTAAGTAAGAATAAAAGACTCGAAAATTGCTTTAGCGACTGTTGTTGCGCTTTTATTCGATATGGGAATTGCAACTAAATATTTAGTTAAGTCACAAATGAGAGTGACTGCATATTCGTTGCCATTTTCCGACTTTGGTAGAGGACCTATAGTGTCCACTATCACTCTGTCGAAAGCATGTTCAGGGGTTTCAGTTAAGGTCATTGGGGTCTTTGTATGCGTCGTTGTTTTTGACATTTGGCATTTTTGACATTTTTTAATGTAGTCTGTTATTTGTTTAGACATTCCTTTCCAAAAATAATGTCTTTTGACCTTGGCCAAGGTTTTTGCAATGCCTGTATGACCTCCTTGTAATGGATCATCATGTAGTGTAGACAAAATTGCTTCTTTTTCTTTTTCACTGTTTATTAAGGTCACCGGGTTGAGTAGCGCCACTCTTAATTTTGTTAATACTTTATTGCCCTTTTGTTTAAAATTATCTATTGAAACGTATTCAAAGATATTTCCCCACGGTGCCATTTTGAGATGATTGATTTTATATATACCGGCCTGCATTTCAAGCCTTTGGAAAAATTGATCTAAATCAAGGACTCCATTAGTATATAAATCATTGTTTAAAGAAACATATCATATTTTTTACTTGCAAGGTCACTACTTTACGTACCTCGTCATTATTGATGACTTGGTATACGTTGGGCATTGAAGCTGTTTCTATTGATTGCGTATGCAATTCAGATTTGTTTGTTTCTCCTGCGCAGGATTTTTGTCTACTTTGTTTCCTGGTAGTGACTTTCAGGACTTTATGTTGCATGTCTTTGAGTTCCTTTATATTTATACGCGAAAGTGCGTCTGCTACGAAATTATCTTTTCCCTTTAAGTATTCTACAGTGAAGTCGTATTCTTCAAGCTCTAGCCGCATGCGAGTTAATTTAGAACTGGGATTAGTCATAGAAAATAGATATGTTAATGGTCTGTGGTCTGTTTTAATTGTGAAATGTTTTCCATAAATATATGGTCTAAAATGGGTGATTGCCCAATGAATTGCAGCTAACTCTTGTTCCGTAGTACTCTTATTGCTTTCCCCTTTTGTAAATGAACGTGATGCATAAGCTATTGGGAGCTGAATCCCGTCACGATTCTGGGTAAGAACCGCTCCGCAAGCTTGTTTACTAGCATCCGTTATACTGCAAAATTCTTTGCGAAAATCAGGATATTGTAATAATGTGGGGTGCATAAAATTTTCTTTAAGGTGTTCGAATGCTCTTTGGCATTCGCTTGACCATTCAAAGGGGACATTCTTTTTACATAATCTAGTTATGTGTCGTGAATAACACAGCCCCACAAAAAATAAAAAGTTTCATGATCTGGGTAAGCGGCATATGCAGTTATATGTATTTTGGGTTGCTGAATTCAAATCCGAGGTCAGAATTTTACCATCACGTCTGGATTTCGACATAACCTCACAAATCTGAAAAACCTTAAAATATCCCCCAAAAGATATAGAATCCTGATCTGAGTATGCGATATATGTGTTAACATGTATTTTGTCCTTCTAAGTCCGAATCTGAAGTCAAAAATTACGTATCACATTTGAGTTTCGACTTAACCTCAAAAAACTCGAAAAATTTTTAAAGCCAAAAAAAATAATGGGGGGTCATGATCGGGTTATGCGATATATGTTTCTATATGTTTTTAGACCTTCCGAATCTGAATCCAATGTCAAAACCAGCCAATCACGTCTGAATTTCAACATAACCTAAAATATTTTTAAAAAACTTCCAAAATTTTTAATTTTTTTGATAATTTATTAATGCATTTGTGCAAATATGTAGAATCACGTGTTTAATTTGTGTTTTTTATCAGTTAAAATACAGTTTTGAAGCAAAAAATCATTACTCATATGAATCTATTCCGAATACTGATAAAAAATCCTCAAAAGGGGATATACCAAAAGAAAATTTTTTTTTATGTTTCTTTTGAATACACCCTAATCCAATATTAAAAAAAAATTCAAAATTTTGGAAGTTTATCAAAAAATTTTTAGGTTAGGTTGAAATTCAGAAGTGATAGGCTGGTTTTGACTTCGGATTCATATTTGGAAGACTAAAAATTATATAGAAACATGTATCGCATGACCCGATCTTGACCCCCCATTATTTTTTGGGGCTTGAAAATTTTTTCGAGTTTTTTGAGGTTAAGTCGAAACTCAGATGTGCTACGTAAATTTTGACTTCGGATTCGGACTAACAAGGACAAAATACATGTTAACACATATATCGCATGCTCAGATCAGGATTCTATATCTTTTGGGGGATATTTTAAGGTTTTTCAGTTTTGTGAGGTTATGTCGAAATCCAGACGTGATAGCAAAATTCTGACCTCGGATTTGAATTCAGCGACCCAAAATACATATAACTGCATATGCCGCTTACCCAGATCATGAAACTTTTTATTTTTTGTGGGGCTGTGTAATCGGCGAAGTTTTCAATAAATCGACGGTAATAGTTGCAGAATGCTACAAATCGTCTTGCGCTCTCCGCGTCATGAGGAACGGGATAATTTTTGATGACGTCATATTTCTTGTCATCTGGCAATACTCCTTTGTCTGTGCATTTGTGACCTAGGAATGTCACTTCATGCATGAAAAATGAACATTTTTCCGGATGCAACTTTAGGTTATATTTCCTACATACTTTAAAAACATCAGTAAGGTTTTTAATCATGTGTTTTTCGGAACATCCTATCACCATTAAGTCATCCATATAAAGGAATGCCTGAGAAGGTTCTAAACCTGAGAATGATATTGTCATCATTCTCTGAAATGAATTTGGTGCTATTTTCAGACCAAAAGGTAATCGCGTGAAGCGATATGAGCCATTGCTCGTTGAAAAAGATGTTATGTTTCTTGAGTTTTCTTTAAGTTCTATCTGATGGAATCCTGACATTAAGTCAAGGCATGAAAAGTACTTAGCTCGACCTAGTTGATCCAAAATATCATCAATTCTAGGGAGTGGAAATTTGTCAGAAAGAAGTTTTTTATTAATTTGACGATAGTCGACTACTAATCGCCATTTCTTTTGATCTGAATTTGCTAATGATTTTTTCGGAACTAACAAGAGTGGACTGTTGTATTCAGATACAGACGGTTCTATGATTTTGTCGTTTATTAATTTCTCTACCTGTTTTTTGATTTCTTCTATATGGCTATGGGGGCTTCTGTAGTTCTTTATATAAATGGGTTCATCATCTTTAAGTCTTAATGTTTGTTTATAAAAATTGCTAGTTGATATTGGTTCAGTTTCCAGTCCGAACACATCACTATATTTTGTGCATAATTCAGTTAACTGATTTTTAAATTGTTCTGGAAAATTTTTCTTTAGTAATGAAAGTACTTTTTCGCTTCTATCTTCTAGCTTAGAGCTATGAATGTCGTAATCTTTAAGGTTTTCATATTTGACATTGTTTACCTTGACCATTTGGTCGAAATTAGTGGTATTTAGAAGTCGAATGTACACATGTTTGGATGCTGCTATTGTATTTGCAACATAAATTCCATTGTGTATTTCCTGATTTGGAATAAATATGTAGTCATCTACAATATCAATGTCTATTTTTCGAATTACTTGTGATCTGGCTGGCAGAAGAATTGTATTGTTGCCAGCGCTATATGTTATTGGAATGTATATTGGATAATTTAAATTTTGGGGTCTAATTATAAACCAGTCTTCACTTGGTTTGAAATCTAGTTGGCAATTGAATTTTTTGATAAAATCAATGCCTATTATTCCGTCGCATGGTATTGAAAAATTTGAGTCTACCAAATGGAAGTTATGTGGAATAATATATTTTGTAGATTGAAGTTCTACGAAGGTTGTCCCTTGAGATTTTATAACACCTTGGCCTATGCCTTGGATGTTTATTATTTTTTCATTCTGAATTTTAAAGTTATCTGAATTTACTTTTAAAAGTGAAATATCTGCACCAGTATCAATGAGAAATGTTAATTTATTTTGAGTTGAATGATTGTAGAAGGTTACGAATATATTAAGACTGTAATTGATGGAATGAACTTTCGCATTTATTGATTGTTTCCTAAAGGGATCTGTGAGTTTTCCGACGAATTTTGTGTCAGTCTCACATTGTGACTATTATTTCCCTGGTTGGAGTTACCTCGGCCTCTACCTAGGTTTTGACCTCGTCTTCCTCCACGGTTGTTATAATTGTTATTATTGTTATTTCGGTTATAATTGTTGTGGTTGCCGTTTCTGCCACGATTATAACCTCGGCCTCCTCTATTATTGTTATTTGCACCTCGTCGATAATAGAGTACAGTGTTACTCTGACCTGTTATCTCCGTGCAACTGTTTACAAATTTGGAAATGGCATCATTCATGTTTGTGAATGTACCTGCTTGCATGATGAGTTTTACTCTATCAATGGAGCAATTTTGCGTCATGGCCTTCACAGCTGTTGTAGTGCTGTATTTGTTAGCAAGGGATTGGCTTAAACCTTCACTGATATAGGCACCTTCAAGGGCCTTTGTCAGTTTTTCCACCTCTTGGGTGTATTGATTAGCCGTTTTATTCTTCTGTTGAAGATTGAGAAGCTTGGCAGATATAACTTCTACCGATTCTCCTTTTACTGCACTTGACAGTTGTGTAATGATTGCAGCAATTGTCTGCTCATTACTGATAAGATTCCTCGCGTGGCCTTTAAGTTTAGTTTTTATAAGGCTTATCGCTGCCAATTCATGCGTGCCTATTAATGTTTCTAGTAGACCTAGAGCATCTATAAAACTTTGTAAGTTTTCGTGCTTACCATCAAACTCTGGTAGCAGAGATGTGGCTACTCTGATAAAATCTATTAATGTTTGCGCCATTATTATTTTTGGCTTACTTTCAATTCGATCACTTCCTTCTAGTGTTTCAATATCACTATCGGATTCAGCGTCGCTTGATTGAATAGATTCGTCTAGTTCTTTGAATTGGTCGGAATCAAGTTCCACCAGTTGACTTAGACTTTCAGGTATGTTAATAAGAATATGTCTTCTTTTTCTGATATTTTTTAATCTTGTGTTTAGGGATTTTATTACCTTTTGACACTTATTATTGTTCTCAGCTGTAAGTCTATCTGCATGTTTATTCACTAAAGTGACTATGTTATTATATTCTCTGACTATTATTTCTATGTGATTTTTTAATGTATCTACTTTTAATACTGCGTCTTTATTTATGCATTTATATGATTTATCAAATTTGTTTCGAAAATCATCTATATGTTTCGCTATATCATTCCATTCCATTCTTGGATTGATTTATAGCTTTTCCTTTGTAATTCTAATCTATGTGGTTTGCACATGATCGTGTAATTTTTCTTGAAAAATTGAAATGTATGTAATCAATGAAACGTTTGAGAAAAGAAAATAATAAATTTATGAAGAAAAAAATTATTTTTTTTCTTCCGAAAATCAAAATGCATGAAATTTGTTTTTAAATTGCCATGTAGTATTTTAATGTAGTATTTTAAAGTGTAGTATTTTAAATGGTATTTTAAAGTGTAGTAAATGTAATTATATATATATATAAGGATATGCAATATGCATATAAGTTATGTACATGGAATGTCATTTAAATGTCATTCTGTTTGTCTGCATGTCTGCAATGTAGACGAATATGTAATGTGTATATAAATCATATACAAGAAGTGTCATTCAAATGTCATTATGTTTTTCTTGCATGTCTCCAATGTAGACAAATATGCAATTTGTATATATGTAAGTCATAATGTCATTTGAATGTCAATGTCTGTCTTGCAGCTGCATTTGCTACTACTGTACTTTTTGGAACTGCTATTCTAGCTTTGTTGTTCTCTTTTGCTCTTCGCGGTACCGTTTAAGCGTACCGTTTTATGTGTACAGTTTTATGTGGCGATGCTCAAATGCGAGCGAAATGATGCGAGCATCACGCCGAAAAACAACGGTTCTTTTTCCCTGAGTCTGAAAAATGCTTTTGCTTTTGCTTTTAGATTTACAGTACGGTACAGTACCGTACGGTGTATTTGTATATACATATATGAGAAAATGATAGATTTAGGGAATGTGGTTGGCTCACAATTCGTTTTACAATTTTTAAAAAAAAAATACCTCCAACCACATTTGTTAGTTATAGCCTATCAGCAATTAGTATTTTCCAAGCAGCGGTTACCCGCCTCGGCTTGAATTTTGCCTTAATATTAGAGCAAATTGGGGCAATTGCGTTTAAGCAGCCCGTTTGCGTTATTTCGCATCATTGCGAAAATATATTATTTTCCCAAACGCTCTTGTAGCGTTGTCGGTTGGCATGTTAAAGTTGAGGTGACGCTCTTTGCAGCGGTTGCCTTGATGGTGTTATTTCTTGGCAAATTGGGGCATGTGCAAATTATGCAGCCCGTTTGCGTTTCTTCGCACTTTGGCGAAGCTCTTCCTCGATGTCTTGGAGACGCTCTATGTAGCGTTGCCGGGCTGCTTCCTCCTTTGCCGACTTGATCATGTCTTTGATCAGTCGCCGTTGCTGAAGAAGTTTTATTCTGCGGCCACTCCTTTTATGTTTTTTAACTTGCTTGGGTTCCCGCCTGGCCCTGTACTCATCAATTGTGAGTGGGCGCGGTCCATACGCTGGGTTGGCCTCCAATTCCTCTTGCAGAGTGGGTCTATCTGTTTGCGGAGTCGGCTCGGCCAAAAGAAATTGTGGCTCCTCTGCCATCAGTTGAGTTTTAATGTGTTTTGCCAGTTTCCGTTATTTTGGCTCTTTTGTTGTTGCTGTTTTGCAACAGGAGCTGCTGCTGCTCTTCTTAATTTCGTTTTTATCTTTATTACGGTCGGTTATTATTTGTCACGGTCGCCATGTGGTAGCTGATGAAAGTTTTAATTTAATTTGTTCACTTTAAGATTTGAATATTTGGCGCTTTGCCGAAACACGTCTTTATTATTCGCTTGTCACATTCAGAGTGATCTTGCAGTGCTGCAGTTAGGCACAGCTAACCTGCACATGCTTAATCTATGTTAAACTCATTAGGCTATGTTAAACTCATTAGGCTATGTTATGTTAATTTAGTATTTATTATTAGTATTATGTTTTATTATATGTATTATGTATGACAAGGTGTATAATAAAATGTTAGGGGTTTTAATTTATAATAAAAAATTTTTTTAAATTTAAATTAGTACAAATTAAAAAAAAAATAATTAACCCCCCCAAAAAAAAAAGGAATTAATATCAACCTGTCTCGAATCAGTTTCCTTTCCTTTAAATTAAAGCAAAATTTAGCAACATAAGAAAAAAAAAGAAAAAAAGATAAAAAAAAAGGGAAGAGGGTAGATAAAAAAAAAGGGGTTTAAGGGAAAGACCCGAATTAACTTCGGAAGGACTTCGGAAAGAAAAAATGGTGAAGTAAATATAGGGTATTTACAAAAAATACGGGACCTATTTTTAAATAACTTTAAATAAAAAAGTTTTATTTTAAAAGGAACCCAAAAAAGTTCCAATTTAGAAATGAAAGGGGGGGGTTTAACAAAAAAAAAAGCCTTACTAAAATCAGGGTAAAGGACATAAGTTTGCATCTTCTTCTGAAACCCTTTTATAACAAGAGATGAGAATTCCAGAAGATTAGTTGTGGAGGATCTGGATTTCATGAAACCATGTTGACATGGTGAAATAACGGACCTACACATGTGGGTTAGCTGGGCCGTAACAAGTTTTTCAAATAATTTAGGTATAGAGGATAATTTAGAAATACACCTTTAATTCTTCACTTCCGATTTAGACCCATTTTTGTGAAGAGGGATGGAATATGATTCTTTCCAGACTGAAGGAAAATTACTAGTAGCTAAGGATAATTTGAATAACCTAAAAATGGGTCTATATAAGGAGAAGGCACAATATCTAAGAACGCATCCTGGTACTCCGTCAGGGCCAGGTAAGTTAATGGGTTTGACCAAGTGCAGGTTAGTAAGAAGAGAATCTTCATCGATACTAGGGCAAGAAATTGAATTAGAGTTATGAAAAAGATAAGGATAAGAAAGATTAGAATCATAGGCATTAGATGAATATGTTGATTGAAAAAAATTAGCAAAAAGATCAGCAGCGGCCTGATCGTTAGTTGCTTCATTATTTTCATAGGAAATACGAAGGGAATTCGTTAGATCTACGTTTCAGGTTAACAAAATTATAAAACTGCCTAGGATCACGTGCAAATTGAAGCCGACAGCGATGTATATAGTCATTATAACATTTATTATTAAGAGCAATAAAGTTTGCCTTTGCAATAGTATAACGAGAAAAATCGGAAGGATTTCCGGTTTTTTAAATTTTTATAATACCGAGATTTTAAGTTTTTCACCCTGAGTAACTCACGTGTAAACCATGGAAGACTTTTAGTCTTGGCTGGATATACACGTGGAACACACTCGTCAAAAATTTGTTCAAGGTATTATAAAAATATGAAGTACAAGTAACTAAGTTCGAGCATGCATAAAAACAAGCCCAATCGTGTTCTAGAATTAGATTATTAAGCCTCACAAAGTCAGTTTTGCGGAAGCAGCGTGACTTCGAAACACACTTAACAATTTCAGTTTGCACCTTCTAAAACAAGTTCTAAAGTAGGATGATAAGGATCTTCAGGAAGGACTAAGGGATTAGTTCTTGAAATGTTATTAATGTGAGTATCAGGAGTGAAAATTAAGTCAAGGATTTTGCCTTTATGGTTATGAAAAGTGTTAATTTGAAACAAGGATAGTTCAGAGAGACCATTGATAAATGTGTTAAGGATGGAGGGAATCAAAAAATTTGAATGAGAGGACCAATTTATTTGAGGTAAATTGAAATCACCAAAAACCAACAAGTAATCTCTATCCGAAAGTTTTGATTCTATAGATTTAATGCAAGACAGGTGTTCTAGATACAAAGAAGTTTCTGAGGAAGGAGGAATGTAAGAGCAAGTTACATAAACTGAAATATGATTTAAAGTTATTTTAACGCACACGAATTCTAAATTGGGCAGACAGTCTATTGAGACAATATCAGAAGACAGATTTGAATCAACGGCAATAAGAACCCCTCCTCCAGCTCGCGACAGACATGTTACAGACATGTCACAGACATGTTGCAGACATGTTTCAGACATATTTCAGACATGTAACAGACATGTCATAGACATGTTAAAAACATATCACAGACATGTTGCAGGCATATAACAGACATGTCACAGCCATGTTGCAGACATGTAACAGACATGTCACCGACATGTTACAAACATGTCACAGACATGTTACAAACATGTCACAGACATGTTACAAACATGTCACAGACATGTTACAGACATGTTAACGACATGTCACAGACATGTTGCAGAAATGTTAGAGACATGTTGCAGACATGTTACAGACATGTCATAGACATGTTACAAACATATCACAGAAATGTCACAGACATATTACAGACATGTTACAGACATGTCATAGACATGTCACAGACATGTTGTAGACATGTCACAGATATGTAACAAACGTGTCACAGACATATTAAGAATATGTCACAGACATGTAACAGACATGTCACAGACATGTTGCAGACATGTTACAGACATGTTACAGACATGTCATAGACATGTTACAAACATATCACAGACATGTTGCAGACATGTAACAGACATGTCACAGCCATGTTGCAGACATGTAACAGACGTGTTAAAAATAGGTCACAGACATGTTACAGACATGTTACAGACATGTCACAGACATGTTGCAGACATGTAACAGACATGTCACCGAAATGTTGCAGACATGTTACAGACATGTCACAGACATGTCACAGACATGTCACAGACATGTCACAGACATGTAACAGACATGTCACAGACATTTTACAAACATGTCACAGACATGTTACACATGTCACAGACATGTAACAGACATGTCACAGACATGTAACAAACATGTCACAGACATGTTACAGACATGTTAAAGACATGTCACAGACATGTTGCAGACATGTTACAGACAAGTTGCAGACATGTTACAGACATGTCATAGACATGTTACAAACATATCACAGACATGTCACAGACATGTAACAGACATGTCACAGACATGTTGCAGACATGTTTCAGACATATTTCAGACATGTAACAGACATGTCACAGACATGTTAAAAACATATCACAGACATGTTGCAGGCATGTAACAGACATGTCACAGCCATTTTGCAGACATGTAACAGACATGTCACAGACATGTAACAGACATGTCACAGACATGTTACAAACATGTCACAGACATGTTACAGACATGTTAAAGACATGTCGCAGACATGTTGCAGACATGTTACAGACATGTTGCAGACATGTCACAGACATGTTGTAGACATGTCACAGATATGTAACAAACGTGTCACAGACATATTAAGAATATGTCACAGACATGTAACAGACATGTCACAGACATGTTGCAGACATGTTACAGACATGTTACAGACATGTCATAGACATGTTACAAACATATCACAGACATGTTGCAGACATGTAACAGACATGTCACAGCCATGTTGCAGACATGTAACAGACGTGTTAAAAATAGGTCACAGACATGTTACAGACATGTTACAGATATGTCACAGACATGTTGCAGACATGTAACAGACATGTCACCGAAATGTTGCAGACATGTTACAGACATGTCACAGACATGTAACAGACATGTCACAGACATGTCACAGACATATAACAGACATGTCACAGACAATTTACAAACATGTCACAGACATGTTACACATGTCACAGACATGTAACAGACATGTCACAGACATGTAACAAACATGTCACAGACATGTTACAGACATGTTAAAGACATGTCACAGACATGTTGCAGACATGTTACAGACAAGTTGCAGACATGTTACAGACATGTCATAGACATGTTACAAACATATCACAGACATGTCACAGACATGTAACAGACATGTCACAGACATGTTGCAGACATGTTTCAGACATATTTCAGACATGTAACAGACATGTCATAGACATGTTAAAAACATATCACAGACATGTTGCAGGCATGTAACAGACATGTCACAGCCATTTTGCAGACATGTAACAGACATGTCACAGACATGTAACAGACATGTCACAGACATGTTACAAACATGTCACAGACATGTTACAGACATGTTAAAGACATGTCGCAGACATGTTGCAGACATGTTACAGACATGTTGCAGACATGTTACAGACATGTCATAGACATGTTACAAACATATCACAGACATGTCACAGACATGTTAACGACATGTCACAGACGTGTTACAGACATGTCACGGAAATGTTACAGACATGTCACAGACAAGTTGCAAAGATGTTACAGACATGTCACAGACATGTTGCAGACATGTTACAGATATGCTTCAGACATGTCACAGACATGTTACAAACATGTCACAGACATGTTACAGACATGTTAAAGACATGTCGCAGACATGTTGCAGACATGTTACAGACATGTTGCAGACATGTCACAGACATGTTGTAGACATGTCACAGATATGTAACAAACGTGTCACAGACATATTAAAGAATATGTCACAGACATGTAACAGACATGTCACAGACTGCAACATGTCTCTGACATGTCTGTTACATGTCTGTGACATGTCTGCAACATGTCTGCGACATGTCTTTAACATGTCTAGTAACATGTCTGTGACATGTTTGCAGACATGTCTGTGACATGTCACAGGCATGTCTGTAACATGTCTGCAACATGTCTGCAGACATGTCTGTAACATCTTTGTTACAGACATGTTACAGACATGTCATAGACATGTTACAAACATATCACAGACATGTTGCAGACATGTAACAGACATGTCACAGCCATGTTGCAGACATGTAACAGACGTGTTAAAAATAGGTCACAGACATGTTACAGACATGTTACAGATATGTCACAGACATGTTGCAGACATGTAACAGACATGTCACCGAAATGTTGCAGACATGTTACAGACATGTCACAGACATGTAACAGACATGTCACAGACATGTCACAGACATATAACAGACATGTCACAGACAAGTTACAAACATGTCACAGACATGTTACAGACATGTCACAGACATGTAACAGACATGTCACAGACATGTAACAAACATGTCACAGACATGTTACAGACATGTTAAAGACATGTCACAGACATGTTGCAGACATGTTACAGACAAGTTGCAGACATGTTACAGACATGTCATAGACATGTTACAAACATATCACAGACATGTCACAGACATGTAACAGACATGTCACAGACATGTTGCAGACATGTTTCAGACATATTTCAGACATGTAACAGACATGTCATAGACATGTTAAAAACATATCACAGACATGTTGCAGGCATGTAACAGACATGTCACAGTCATTTTGCAGACATGTAACAGACATGTCACAGACATGTAACAGACATGTCACAGACATGTAACAGACATGTCACAGACATGTTACAAACATGTCACAGACATGTTACAGACATGTTAAAGACATGTCGCAGACATGTTGCAGACATGTTACAGACATGTTGCAGACATGTTACAGACATGTCATAGACATGTTACAAACATATCACAGACATGTCACAGACATGTTAACGACATGTCACAGACGTGTTACAGACATGTCACGGAAATGTTACAGACATGTCACAGACAAGTTGCAAAGATGTTACAGACATGTCACAGACATGTTGCAGACATGTTACAGATATGCTTCAGACATGTCACAGACATGTTACAAACATGTCACATACATGTTACAAACATGTCACAGACATGTTACAAACATGTCACAGACATGTTACAAACATGTCACAGACATGTCACAGACATGTTGCAGACATGTCACAGACATGTTGCAGACATGTCACAGATATGTAACATACATGTCACAGAAATGTTGCAGACATGTCACAGACATATTAAGAATATGTCACAGACATGTAAGAGACATCTCACAGACATGTTGCAGACATCTTACAGACATGTTTCAGACATGTTACAGACATGTCATAGACATGTTACAAACATATCACAGACATGTTGCAGACATGTAACAGACATGTCACAGACATGTGAGAGAGAAGTCGCAGACATGTAACAAACATGTCACAGACATGTTGCAGACATGTAACAGACATGTCACAGACATGTCACAAACATGTAACAGACATGTCACAGACATGTTACAAACATGTCACAGACATGTTACAGTTATGTCACAGATATGTCACAGACATGTTACAGAAATGTCACAGACATGTCACAGATATGTTACAGACATGTCACAGACATGTTACAGACATGTCACGGACATGTCACATACATGTCACAGACATGTAACAGACATGTAACAGACATGTCACAGACATGTTACAGACATGCCACAAATATGTCACAGACATGTCACAGACATGTTGCATACATGTTACAGATATGTCACAGACATGTTGCAGACATGTTACTGACATGTCACAGATATGTCACAGACATGTTACAGACATGTCACAGACATGTTACAGACATGTGACGGACATGTCACATACATGTCCAGACATGTAGCAGACATGTAACAGACATGTCACAGACATGTTACAAACATGTCACAGACATGTTACAAACATGTCACAGACATGTTACAGACATGCCACAAATATGTCACAGACATGTCACAGACATGTTGCAAACATGTTGCAGACATGTTACTGACATGTCACAGACATGTCACAGATATGTCACAGACATGTTACAGAAATGTCACAGACATGTCACAGATATGTCACAGACATGTTACAGACATGTCACAGACATGTTACAGACATGTCACGGACATGTCACATACATGTCACAGACATGTAACAGACATGTAACAGACATGTCACAGACATGTTACAAACATGTCACAGACATGTTACAGACATGCCACAAATATGTCACAGACATGTCACAGACATGTTGCATACATGTTACAGATATGTCACAGACATGTTGCAGACATGTTACTGACATGTCACAGACATGTCACAGACATGTTACAGACATGTCACAAACATGTCACAGACATGTCACAGACATGTTGCAGACATGTTACAGATATGTCACAGACATGTTGCAGACATGTTACTGACATGTCACAGACATGTCACAGACATGTTACAGACATGTCACAGACATTTTACAAACATGTCACAGACATGTTACAGACATGTCACAGACATGTTACAGACATGTCACAGACATGTTACAAACATGTCACAGACATGTTACAGACATGTTAAAGACATGTCACAGACATGTTACAGACATGTCACAGACATGTTACAGACATGTCACAGACATGTTGCAAACATGTTACAGACATGTCACAGACATGTTGCAGACATGTTACAGATATGTCTCAGACATGTAACAGACATGTTACAGACATGTCACAGACATGTTACAAACATGTTACAGACATGTAACAGACATGTCAGGACATGTTACAGACATGTCACAGACATGTTACAGACATGTTACAGACATGTAACAGACATGTTACAGACATGTCACAGACATGTTACAGACATGTTACAGACATGTCACAGACATGTCACAGACATGTTACAGACATGTCACAGACATGTCTACAGACATGTCATAGACATGTTACAGACATGTCACAGACATGTTACAGACATGTCACAGACATGTTACAAACATGTCACAGACATGTCACAGACATGTTACAGACATGTTACAAGACATGTCACAGACATGTTGCAGACATGTCACAGACATGTTACAGACATGTCAAAGTCAGACATGTTACAGACATGTCACAGACATGTTACAGACATGTCACAGACATGTTACAAACATGTCACAGACATGTTACAGACATGTCACAGACATGTTACAGACATGTCACAGACATGTTGCATGTTACAGACATGTACAGACATGTTACAGACATGTCAAGCATTCACAGACATGTTAAAATGTAACAGACATGTCAGACATGTTACAGACATGTACAGACATGTCACAGACATGTAACAGACATGTCACAGACATGTATAACAAACATGTTACAGACATGTTACAGACATGTTACAGACATGTTGGACATGTTACAGACATGTTACAGACATGTCACAGACATGTTACAGACATGTCACAGACATGTTGACAGACATGTTACAGACATGTACAGGCATGTCACAGACATGTTGCAGACATGTCACAGACATGTTGCAGACATGTCACAGACATGTCACAGACATGTTACAGACATGTTACAGACATGTCACAGACATGTCACAGACATGTCACAGACATGTCACGACATGTCAAGACATGTTGCAGACATGTCACAGACATGTTACAAACATGTCAACATGTCACAGACATGTTACAGACATGTCACAGACATGTTTGCAGACATGTTACAGACATGTCACAGACATGTTGCAGACATGTCACAGACATGTTACAGAACATGTTCAAGAACAGACATGTTACAAACATGTCTACAGACATGTTACAAACATGTCACAGACATGTTCACAGACATGTCACAAACTTTGTTGCAGACATGTAACAGACATGTTGCAGACATGTTACTACATGTTCACAGACATGTCACAGACATGTTGTTACAGACATGTCACAGACATGTTACAGACATGTCACAGACATGTTACAAACATGTTACAGACATGTTACAGACATGTCACAGACATGTTGCAGACATGTTACAGACATGTTACAGACATGTTACAGACATGTCACAGACATGTTACAGACATGTCACAGACATGTTACAGACATGTTACAGACATGTCACAGACATGTCACAGACATGTTGCAGACATGTTACAGACATGTCACAGACATGTTGCAGACATGTTACAGACATGTCACAGACATGTCACAGACATGTTACAGACATGTCACAGACATGTTACAGACATGTAACACATGTTGCAGACATGTTACAGACATGTCACAGACATGTTACAGACATGTTACAGACATGTTACAGACATGTTACAGACATGTCACAGACATGTTACAGACATGTCACAGACATGTTGCAGACATGTAACAGACATGTCACAGACATGTTACAGACATGTCACAGACATGTTACAGACATGTCACAGACATGTCACAGACATGTTACAGACATGTTACAGACATGTTACAGACATGTTACAGACATGTCACAGACATGTTGCAGACATGTCACAGACATGTTACAGACATGTCACAGACATGTTGCAGACATGTTACAGACATGTCACAGACATGTTGCAGACATGTCACAGACATGTTACAGACATGTTACAGACATGTAACAGACATGTCACAGACATGTTGCAGACATGTTACAGACATGTCACAGACATGTTGCAGACATGTTACAGACATGTCACAGACATGTTGCAGACATGTCACAGACATGTTACAGACATGTCACAGACATGTCACAGACATGTTGCAGACATGTCTAAGGCATGTCACAGACATGTCACAGACATGTTACAGACATGTCACAGACATGTCACAGACATGTTACAGACATGTTGCAGACATGTTACAGACATGTCACAGACATGTTACAGACATGTCACAGACATGTTACAGACATGTCACAGACATGTCACAGACATGTCACAGACATGTTACAGACATGTCACAGACATGACATGTTACAGACATGTCACAGACATGTTACAAACATGTAACTACCTGTCTTGACATGTGTGTTCTGGCTGTTGCTCTGTGTATTTTATCCACTCTGTTTTTCATTTAATCTGTTTTAACACTCTATACTTATATTTCTGTGACGCGTAAGTTGAGCTTTTGCTGTCTGGTGTTTTTGATCATCGCATTGCTTTATTAGTGTCTACTTATTTACTTTTTATTTTGTGCATTTTAATTTTTGTGCTTCTTTTCATTTCACTTTTGTGTGTGTTAGTTGTGAGAGAGTAGTTTTCTCTTATACCACTAATACGCTCCCGCTCTCCCGCTCTTGCTTCATTAGTGCGCTTTGGTTTGTGTTTCTGTGTGGCGTAATACACACACATAAAGTCTCGCTCTCGCGCTCTAACGCAAGCAAGCAAGCATTGTTTTTGTTATTTATTTTTTCTATCATTCTTTTCTGTTTTGCTCGCTGCATTTCTAAAACCGTATTCTTTCTCTCACGAATTTTTGCTCTCTCTATTTTCCTTTACTCTCATCTATAATCCCCTACATTTCTTAAGGCTTACCGAAAATGATCTCTTGTTCGGCAGAGAATTGTAAATGCTCAGCTGAACCCGATGCTGATTTTATTGGTTGCTGGCTGTGTGACAACTTTTGTCACATAAAATGCGCCGGTCTTACTAGCCGAATTAAAGATGCAATTATTAACAAGACTGGCTTAAAGTGGTCTTGTGAACAGTGTCGAATGAGCGAATCTGAGTTGCAAAAAGTTGTGCAAAAAACCAAATTGGGTTTCTACAATTTGCGTATCGCTTTTGGCAATTTATATTCGCAGTTCTTGGAAATGGAGACTCAATTTAAAACTCTTACACCAACTAACGATCCCTTAATAACTCCGGTATCATCACCGAAGGTACCTCCCCCAAATCCTGTAGTGAAAAATAATATCCTCCAACCCTCTACTCCTGTCATTTCTGATCTTATCTTGAATTTAAATTCTCCTACTCCTTCATCTTCTAAGAACGTTCATGCTCTGAAAATTTCTGTTCCACGAAATGCCTCCGTCCCTAATCCTTCTACCTCTTCCAATTCGTCTTGCTCTATTCTGAGTGTAGACAATTTATTAACTTTACCCGTTATTTCCCCCCATTACGGTACAGAGTGTAAAACCTCTAGTTGCCGTTAAACCTAAGAAGTTGGTCTTCGTCTCTCGCCTGGCACCTGACACTTCGAAAGATGATGTAAAAACATACATCCTTTCTAAAATCCAGTCTGAAAATTTAGTCGTGGAAAAATTTAACTTTAAATTTCCCAGAGAAATATCTTCCTTTAAAATTAGTGTTTCGGCTGAGCATTTCCCAACGGTGTGCAATGGATCTTTTTGGCCGCCTGACCTAATTGTTAAGGAGTTTACTCCTAAACAAAAGATTAATACACCTGTTACCCTTCCTTCGCTGATCGTTGAATCCCCGAACGGAACAGCAAAAAACTTAAAAATTATAAAAAACTAAATTCTAACCTCTTTGTTGCCTATCAAAATGTTCGAGGCCTAAATACTAAACTTTCCAAACTTTTTACTAATAGTATATCTTTTGTCTATCATATTTTAATATTTACTGAGACTTGGTTAAAACCGGATATCGAAAATAGTGAAATCTTCTCTAATAAGTATACTTCTTTCAGATGTGACCGTCTGTCGCGAGCTGGAGGAGGGGTTCTTATTGCCGTTGATTCAAATCTGTCTTCTGATATTGTCTCAATAGACTGTCTGCCCAATTTAGAATTCGTGTGCGTTAAAATAACTTTAAATCATATTTCAGTTTATGTAACTTGCTCTTACATTCCTCCTTCCTCAGAAACTTCTTTGTATCTAGAACACCTGTCTTGCATTAAATCTATAGAATCAAAACTTTCGGATAGAGATTACCTATTGGTTTTTGGTGATTTCAATTTACCTCAAATAAATTGGTCCTCTCATTCAAATGTTTTGATTCCCTCCATCTTTAACCCATTTATCAATGGTCTCTCTGAACTATCCTTGTTTCAAATTAACACTTTTCATAACCATAAAGGCAAAATCCTTGACTTAATTTTCACTCCTGATACTCACATTAATAACATTTCAAAAACTAATCCCTTAGTCTTTCCTGAAGATCCTTATCATCCTACTTTAGAACTTGTTTTAGAACTGCCAAATTGTTAAGTATGTTTCGAAGTCACGCTGCTTCCGCAAAACTGACTTTGTGAGGCTTAATAATCTAATTCTAGAACACGATTGGGCTTGTTTTTATGCATGCTCGAACTTAGTTACTTGTACTTCATATTTTTATAATACCTTGAACAAATTTTTCGACGAGTGTGTTCCACGTGTATATCCAGCCAAGACTAAAAGTCTTCCATGGTTTACACGTGAGTTACTCAGGGTGAAAAACTTAAAATCTCGGTATTATAAAAAATTTAAAAAAACGGGAAATCCTTCCGATTTTTCTCGTTATACTGTTGCAAAGGCAAACTTTATTGCTCTTAATAATAAATGTTATAATGACTATATACATCGCTGTCGGCTTCAATTTGCACGTGATCCTAGGCAGTTTTATAATTTTGTTAACCTGAAACGTAGATCTAATGAATTCCCATCTCGTATCTCTTATGAAAATAATGAAGCAACTAACGATCAGGCCGCTGCTGATCTTTTTGCGAATTTTTTTCAATCAACCTATTCATCTAATACCTATGATTCTAATCTTTCTTATCCTTATCTTATTCATAACTCTAATTCAATTTCTTGCCCTAGTATCGATGAAGATTCTCTTCTTACTAACCTGCACTTGGTTAAACCCATTAACTCACCTGGCCCTGACGGAGTACCAGGATGCGTTCTTAGATATTGTGCCTTCTCCTTATATAGACCCATTTTTAGGTTATTCAAATTATCCTTAGCTACTAGTAATTTTCCTTCAGTCTGGAAAGAATCATATTCCATCCCTCTTCACAAAAATGGGTCTAAATCGGAAGTGAAGAATTACAGGTGTATTTCTAAATTATCCTCTATACCTAAATTATTTGAAAAACTTGTTACGGCCCAGCTAACCCACATGTGTAGGTCCGTTATTTCACCATGTCAACATGGTTTCATGAAATCCAGATCCTCCACAACTAATCTTCTGGAATTCTCATCTCTTGTTATAAAAGGGTTTCAGAAGAAGATGCAAACTGATGTCATTTACACTGATTTTAGTAAGGCTTTTGATTCTGTAAACCACTCACTTCTGATTCATAAGTTGGATCTTATTGGGTTTCCTTACAAATTACTGCTTTGGATTTCAAGTTATTTAAAAAATAGGTCCCAAAGAGTTCTTTACAAACATTCTGTATCTAAGCCAATCTTTGTTACCTCAGGTGTTCCTCAGGGAAGTCATTTGGGTCCTTTACTCTTTAACCTCTTTATTAACGATCTTCCCTCTATTTTGAAATTCTCTAACATTTATATGTATGCTGACGATGTGAAACTTTGCTTTACATACAAGGAGCCGACTTGGAGTTCGCTACAGGTTGATATTAACTCCTTTTGTGATTGGTGCAGCTTTAATCTTTTAAGTTTGAACTGTTCTAAGTGTAAAGTAATGACATTTTACAGAAGTAATTTCCACGTCGTCAACTATACACTTTATCTATCCCCTCTTCTTAGAATATCAAATGTCAATGACCTTGGTATTCTTTTTGACCATAAACTGAAATTTGATTCCCATATTACGCAAATTGTAAATAAGGCCTCTCGAACCCTTGGTTTCATTAAAAGGTGGGCCAAGGAATTCAATGACCCTTACACAACAAAGTTGCTTTATACCTCCCTTGTTCGCCCGATTCTTGAATATGGTTCTTGCATTTGGTCACCGCAATATCATGTTCACCAAGACAGAATTGAGTCTGTGCAAAAACAATTTTTACTTTTTGCTCTTCGTGGTTTTAACTGGGTCTCTGGAGTTGATTTACCCTCTTATTCTAGTAGACTACTTCTAATAAATTTAACTTCTCTTACTAACCGCCGCTTAATGTTAGGTGTCATGTTCCTTGTTAAGTTGATTAAGTATGATATCGATTCCCCGATTTTGCTTAATCAAATTAACTTCTCTATCCCCTCTAGATTAACCAGAAATTTTGCACCTCTTTTGCTTAATTTCTGCAATAACAATTATAGTCTGCATGAGCCTTTCCGAATTCTCTGCTCTGATTACAACAAACTTTTTGGAGTAATTAACTCGGAGTGTTCCCTAATAGCTATTAAAACTGCCATCATTAACTCATTAACATTTAACCCTAACAACTAACCTAACTAACCACTACCGATCTGATTGGGTTTTTCTCTGGGTTTCCCCAATCCTCTGCAACAAATGTTGGTTCGGCTAATTTGTTAGTCCCAGTTTCAAATTTCAAAATTCAAAATTTAAAATGTAATTTCTTTTTAAACTCTTACTGTCTAACGTAAATTTTAACTTTAATTTTACATATATATAACTTTTAATTCATATTTAATTTTAATATACAAAATGTAATATTAATTTTTATATCTAATTTTTTATATTTTTCTTACCTACAGTCGACTGCTCTTAGTTGACTTTAAATAAATAAATAAATAAATGTAAATAAAAGACATGTAAATACAGACATGTTACAGACATGTCACAGACATGTTACAGACATGTCACAGACATGTCACAGACATGTTGCAGACATGTAACAGACATGTTACAGACATGTCACAGACATGTTACACAGACATGTTACAGACATGTCACGACATGTTACAGACATGTTACAGACATGTCACAGACATGTTACAGACATGTACAGACATGTCACAGACATGTCACAGACATGTTACAGACATGTCACAGACATGTCACAGACATGTTGCAGACATGTTACAGACATGTCACAGACATGTTACAGACATGTACACAGACATGTTACAGACATGTTACAGACATGTTGCAGACATGTCACAGACATGTCACAGACATGTCACAGACATGTTACAGACATGTCACAGATATGTTACAGACATGTAACAGACATGTCACAGACATGTCACAGACATGTTACAGACATGTCACAGACATGTTACAGACATGTCACAGACATGTTGCAGACATGTCACAGACATGTTACAGACATGTAACAGACATGTCACAGACATGTTACAGACATGTCACAGACATGTTACAGACATGTCAAAGACATGTTACAGACATGTCACTGAACATGTACAGAAATGTAACAGACATGTTGCAGACATGTAACAGACATGTTACAGACATGTCACATGTTGACAGACATGTTACAGACATGTTGCAAGACATGTCACAGACATGTCACAGACATGTTACAGACATGTCACAGACATGTTACAGACATGTCACAGACATGTCACAGACATGTTGCAGACATGTTGCAGACATGTCACAGGCTTGTTGCAGACATGTCACAGACATGTCACGGACATGTCACGGACATGTTGCAGACATGTTACAGACATGTCACAGGCATGTAACAAACATGTCACAGATATGTTACAGACATGTCACATATATGTGACAGACATGTCACAGGCATGTTGCAGACATATCACAGACATGTCACAGACATGTTACAGACATGTAACAGACATGTTGCAGACATGTAACAGACATGTAACAGACATGTAGCAGACATGTTACAGACATGTCACAGACATGTTGCAG
>JAEIFQ010000187.1:0-18044 GCA_018904025.1 Zaprionus vittiger | reverse complement strand
GGGTTTTTCTCGGATATTTTCCACACTTTTCATCTTAAAGACTTTTCGAATGACATTTTTCATACTATTACAGACTAGCTTTATCATCATCAAATATCGAAATTCTAAATTTCGAAAATTGAAAATGTTGTATAAGCTTTCATTCACAAATTTACACCTAAATTCGGGGCATTTTTCTCGGATATTTCTTACAATTTTCATCGGCAAAGACTTTTCCCATGACATTTTATACTATTTATGACTAGCTTTATCAATCAATTAAAATATCTGACCTGTAAATCTTGGAAAATTTTGAAAATGTTGTGTTAAAGCTTTTCTTCTTAAAATCACAAATTCAAATTTACACCCAACTAAGGCTTTTCATATTCTCCACAATTTTCATTTGAAAGACTTTTTCAAGGAGATCCGATACCACTTATGATCCATCTCCTGACTAATTTCTGTCAAATTGGGCACTCCTACTTTTAAAAAAATAAGAAAACACAATATGTTGTTTGATAATCAAATTCAATCTAAATTAAGGTTTTTTCTTCATTTTTCACAATTTTCACCGCACTTTTGAATGAAATCAATATCATTTTCATATCTAGCTTTATCATACCTATTTCCAAAATATTTAAAATTCTAAATTTTAAAACTGAAATAATGTAAGGTGCTTTGAAAAATCTAAATTCAAATTTACACTCAAATTAAGGCTTCGATATTTTCCACACTTTCACACCCAAAACACTTTATGAAATTGACACTATTTTGGAAAGACCATGTCATATCTAATTCTAAATTTCGAAAATTTTGAATGTTGTGGTGTGGTGCTTCTAAAATCAACCAAATTAATTCCCCACTTAAGGGTTTTTCTTCGATATTTTCCACAATTCTCACCTCTTTTATGATCTTTTCGAAGGAAATTGTATACTTCATTTATGACTACTTTATCAATTAAGCTGTAATATTCAAAATTCCAATTTGAAAAAATTTGAAAAATGTCATGGGAAGTTTGAAAATCAAATCAAATTACACCAAATATACTTTTTTCTCGATATTTTCCACTTTTTATCAAAAGACTTGAAGACATTTATAATACATTTATGACTAGCTTTATCAATCTGGGTTGTAATACGAACTGCTAAATTTCGAAAATTTGTACTTGTTGTAAGGGGGTGCTTCGAAAACTTAAAATTCAATTTACACCTAATTATGTTGGGATATTTTTTCACACTTTTCACTTGGAAGACTTTTGAATATATTTTATACCATTTATTTTTTTGGGATCACCTTTTTTCAATATCTAAATATTTGCACCAACTTTGGTAATCTTGGTGTTGTTTGCTAAGCATCAAATTTAATGAACTAAATTAAGGGTTTTTCTTCTGATATTTTCACAATTTTCACCGCTAAGACTTTCGGAAGGACATTTTATACTATTATGGATTAGTTACTTAATTCGTGTCAAAATATCATACTTCAATTTTTAAAATTTCGAAAATGTTGGCAAAAGCCAGTTAATTCAAATCAAATCAACACCTAAATTAAGGCGTTTTCGATATTTTCCACACTCCTTACCGTAAAGATCTTTTCTAAGATTATTTTATACTATTTATGACTAGCTTTATCAATTTAAGTCAAAAATATTTGATATTCTAAACTTTTGAAAATTTTAGAAAACGTTGTAAGGGGGTGATTCGAAAACCAACTCAACACTGTAAATTAAGGGTTTTTCTCGATATTTTCCAACAATTTTCATCTGTGAAGACTTTTTTGAAGGACACGAGGCATTATTTATGACTAGCTTTATCGACTTAACAAAATATCTAAATTCTAACTCCAGCAATTTTATGTTGTGAGAAGTGCTTCTTTACTCAAACCCTGCACCTCAATTAAGGGTTTTTCTTCGATATTTCCCACTTTTTTCTACCCACAAGACTTTTCGAATGATTATATCATTTATGACTAGTTATCAATTTATGTTTTGCATCGACTTTGAAATTTTGAAAATTTGAAAATGCGCTAAGGGGGTGATTCGAAAAATCAACTCAACTTACACCTAATTGCTATTTTTTTTTCGTCGATATTTCTCCACACTAAGCATTGCAAAGATCTTTTCTTGAAGATTTTTGATATCAGTTTCTCTGACAATTGGGTCAACATCAAAATTCTAATTTGTAAATTTTTGCACAAAGGTAAGTTTTATCAATACACCTAAATTAAGGTTTTTAGATTTTTTGGACAATTTTCACCGTAAAGACTTTCCGAAGGATATGTTGTTACTATTTATGACTAGTTTATCAATTTAAGTCAAAATTTTGAAACTATATTTTGAAAATTATGTGGAGGGGGTGCTTGAAAAATTCAAATCTGAATTTACACCTTAATTCGGGGTGTTTTCTCTGATATTTGCTAGATTTTTCACCGCAAGATTTTTAAAGACATACATAATATTCAGGACTAGTTGACTAAGTCACACGAAATTTTATATTTAGCATTTGTTGTATGGGGTGCTTCGCACTCAAATCTAAATTTACACCCAAATTAAGTGGCTTTCTCCGATATTTTCCTACAATTTTCAACTAAAAGACTTCTTGAAGGACATTTTATACCATTTATAGACTTACATTTATCAATTTGTTTCAGATTAAACTAAATTTCGAAAATTTGAAAATGTTGTATAGTGTTTATCCACAAATTTAATTTAATTCCGAAATTAAGGGTTTTTCTTCGACATTTTCTACAATTTTAATCTCAAGAAGACTTTTCGAAGGAAATTCGTATACCATTTATGACTTAGCTTCACCATCTAAGTCAAATGATTGAAACTCTAAATTTCGAAAATTGAAAATGTTAGTATGGGGTTGCTTGAAAATTCAATCAAATTCACACCTATAAATTATGTTTTTTTTCATATTTCTAACTTTCATCGAAAGATTTTTTCGAATACATTTTATTATTGAGGATGCCAGTTTTGACAACTTGAATGCAATGATTTCGAAGCCAAATTTTTGCAATTTTGAAATAGGGCAAGGTTTGAAAAATTCAAATTCAAATTTACACCAAATTAAGGTTTTTTCTTCTCATTTTTCACAATTTTCACCTTTTTACTTTTTGATGACATTTTATACTACTTATGACTTACCTCTATCAACTTAAGTCAGGCTATCGAAATTTTAAATTTTGCAATTTTGAAAAATGTGGTCGCAAGGTGCTTTTATTTACAAATTTACACCAAATAAGGGTTTTTCTTCGATATTTTCCACAATTTTCATCGCAAAGACTTTTCGAAGGACATTTTATACTATTTATGACTAGCTTTATCAATTTAAGTCAAAATATCGAAATTCTAAATTTTGAAAAATTTTGAAATAAGGGGTAAGGGAAAGCCCGAAAATTCAAATTCAATTTACACCTCTGAATTTAAGGGTTTTCTTCGATATTTCATTTCACCTGCAAAGACTTTGGGAATAACATTTATACTATTTACATCAGTCATCAATTAAGTCAAAATGATTGACATTTCTAAATTTTGATGGTCTTGAAAATATTGTAAGGTGATTCGAAAATCAACTTGAAATTGATACCCTAAATTCAAGGGTTTTTCTTCGATATTTTCCACAATTTTCCTTGCCATTCTTGGAAGGAGATTTTATACTACTTGCGACTATCTCTTCACTCCTATTCAAACATCAAAATCCGAAATCTTGAAGAATGAAAATGTTGTATGGTGGCGTTTTCATTTCATCAAATTTTACACCTAAATTATGTTTTTTTTTTTTTTTTCCACAATTTTCATCGCAAGACTTTCTGAAGAACATTTTAGGCCATTTATGATCATTTACATCGACTTAATAAAATATCGAATTTGAATTTGGAAAAATTTTGTGAAAATGTTGTAAGGTGGCTTTGAAAATTCAAAATCAAAATTAATCTAATTAAGGGTTTTTCTCGGATATTTTCCACAATTTTCACCGCAAAGACTTTTTTTGATGATGATTTTATATCATTAACATGACTAGCTTTATCAATTTAAGTCAAAGAACGAAATTCCTAAATTTTTAAAAACTTTGAAAATGTTGTAAGGGAAGTTTCTTTTGAAAATTCAAATCTTAAATTTAATCTAAATTGCTGGTTTTTCTTCGATATTTTCCACAATTTTCACCGCAAAGACTTTTCGAAGGACATGTTATACTATTTATGACTAGCGTACACTTAAGTCAAATATCGAAATTTATTTTATTTTGAAAATGTTGTAAGGGGGTGCTTCGAAAAAATTCAAATTCAAATTTACACCTAAATTAAGGGTTTTCTTCACATTTTCCACAATTTTCACCGCAAAGACTTTTCTAAATGACATTTTATAATTATTTATGACTAGCTTTATCAATTTAAGTCAAAATATCGAAATTTTAAATTTTGAAAATTCTTGAAAATGTTGTAAGGGGGTTATTTCACATGGAAATTTACACCTAAATTAAGGGTTTTTCTTCGATATTTTTCACAATTTTCAATCGCAAAGACTTTTCGAAGGAAATTGTATACTATTTATGATTTTCAATTTAAGTCAAATTTTAGAGTTTCGATATTTCGACTTAAACATAGCTCTAGTTTTTTTTTTTTTTTTTTTTTTTTTTTTTTTTTTTTTTTTTTTTCATAAATAGTATAAAATGTCCTTCGAAAAGTCTTTGCGGTGAAAATTGTGAAAAATATCGAAGAAAAACCCTTAATTTAGGTGTAAATTTGTGATAAAGCACCCCCCTTACAACATTTTCAAAATTTTTCAAAATTTAGAATTTCGATATTTTGACTTAAATTGATAAAGCTAGTCATAAATAGTATAAAATGTCCTTCGAAAAGTCTTTGCGGTGAAAATTGTGGAAAATATCGAAGAAAAACCCTTAATTTAGGTGTAAATTTGAATTTGAATTTTTCGAAGCACCCCCCTTACAACATTTTCAAAATTTAGAATTTCGATATTTTGACTTAAATTGATAAAGCTAGTCATAAATAGTATAAAATGTCCTTCGAAAAGTCTTTGCGGTGAAAATTGTGGAAAATATCGAAGAAAAACCCTTAATTTAGGTGTAAATTTGAATTTGAATTTTCGAAGCACCCCCCTTACAACATTTTCAAAATTTTTCAAAATTTAGAATTTCGATATTTTGACTTAAATTGATAAAGCTAGTCATAAATAGTATAAAATGTCCTTCGAAAAGTCTTTGCGATGAAAATTGTGGAAAATATCGAAGAAAAACCCTTAATTTAGGTGTAAATTTGAATTTGAATTTTGAAGCACCCCCCTTACAACATTTTCAAAATTTTTCAAAATTTAGAATATCGATATTTTGACTTAAATTGATAAAGCTAGTCATAAATAGTATAAAATGTCCTTCGAAAAGTCTTTGCGATGAAAATTGTGGAAAATATCGAAGAAAAACCCTTAATTTAGGTGTAAATTTGAATTTGAATTTTTCGAAGCACCCCCCTTACAACATTTTCAAAATTTTTCAAAATTTAGAATTTTGATATTTTGACTTAAATTGATAGAGGTAGTCATAAGTAGTATAAAATGTCCTTCGAAAAGTCTTTGCAATGAAAATTGTGGAAAATATCGAAGAAAAACCCTTAATTTAGGTGTAAATTTGAATTTGAATTTTTCGAAGCACCCCCCTTACAACATTTTCAAAATTTTTCAAAATTTAGAATATCGATATTTTGACTTAAATTGATAAAGCTAGTCATAAATAGTATAAAATGTCCTTCGAAAAGTCTTTGCGATGAAAATTGTGGAAAATATCGAAGAAAAACCCTTAATTTAGGTGTAAATTTGAATTTGAATTTTTCGAAGCACCCCCCTTACAACATTTTCAAAATTTTTCAAAATTTAGAATTTCGATATTTTGACTTAAATTGATAAAGCTAGTCATAAATAGTATAAAATGTCCTTCGAAAAGTCTTTGCGATGAAAATTGTGGAAAATATCGAAGAAAAACCCTTAATTTAGGTGTAAATTTGTAATAAAGCACCCCCCTTAAAACATTTTCAAAATTTTTCAAAATTTAGAATTTTGATATTTTGACTTAAGTTGATAGAGGTAGTCATAAGTAGTATAAAATGTCCTTCAAAAAGTCTTTGCGGTGAAAATTGTGAAAAATATCGAAGAAAAACCCTTAATTTAGGTGTAAATTTGAATTTGAATTTTTCGAAGCACCCCCCTTACAACATTTTCAAAATTTTTCAAAATTTAGAATTTCGATATTTTGACTTAAATTGATAAAGCTAGTCATAAATAGTATAAAATGTCCTTCGAAAAGTCTTTGCGATGAAAATTGTGGAAAATATCGAAGAAAAACCCTTAATTTAGGTGTAAATTTGAATTTGAATTTTTCGAAGCACCCCCCTTACAACATTTTCAAAATTTTTCAAAATTTAGAATTTCGATATTTTGACTTAAATTGATAAAGCTAGTCATAAATAGTATACAATGTCCTTCGAAAAGTCTTTGCGGTGAAAATTGTGGAAAATATCGAAGAAAAACCCTTAATTTAGGTGTAAATTTGTGATAAAGCACCCCCCTTACAACATTTTCAAAATTTTTCAAAATTTAGAATTTCGATATTTTGACTTAAATTGATAAAGCTAGTCATAAATAGTATAAAATGTCCTTCGAAAAGTCTTTGCGGTGAAAATTGTGGAAAATATCGAAGAAAAACCCTTAATTTAGGTGTAAATTTGAATTTGAATTTTTCGAAGCACCCCCCTTACAACATTTTCAAAATTTTTCAAAATTTAGAATTTCGATATTTTGACTTAAATTGATAAAGCTAGTCATAAATAGTATAAAATGTCCTTCGAAAAGTCTTTGCGGTGAAAATTGTGGAAAATATCGAAGAAAAACCCTTAATTTAGGTGTAAATTTGAATTTGAATTTTTCGAAGCACCCCCCTTACAACATTTTCAAAATTTTTCAAAATTTAGAATTTCGATATTTTGACTTAAATTGATAAAGCTAGTCATAAATAGTATAAAATGTCCTTCGAAAAGTCTTTGCGATGAAAATTGTGGAAAATATCGAAGAAAAACCCTTAATTTAGGTGTAAATTTGAATTTGATATTTTTCGAAGCACCCCCTTACAACATTTTCAAAATTTTTCAAAATTTAGAATTTTGATATTTTGACTTAAATTGATAGAGGTAGTCATAAGTAGTATAAAATGTCCTTCGAAAAGTCTTTGCAATGAAAATTGTGGAAAATATCGAAGAAAAACCCTTAATTTAGGTGTAAATTTGAATTTGAATTTTTCGAAGCACCCCCTTACAACATTTTCAAAATTTTTCAAAATTTAGAATTTCGATATTTTGACTTAAATTGATAAAGCTAGTCATAAATAGTATAAAATGTCCTTCGAAAAGTCTTTGCGATGAAAATTGTGGAAAATATCGAAGAAAAACCCTTAATTTAGGTGTAAATTTGAATTTGAATTTTTTGAAGTACCCCCCTTACAACATTTTCAAAATTTTTCAAAATTTAGAATTTCGATATTTTGACTTAAATTGATAAAGCTAGTCATAAATAGTATAAAATGTCCTTCGAAAAGTCTTTGCGATGAAAATTGTGGAAAATATCGAAGAAAAACCCTTAATTTAGGTGTAAATTTGAATTTGAATTTTTCGAAGCACCCCCCTTACAACATTTTCAAAATTTTTCAAAATTTAGAATTTCGATATTTTGACTTAAATTGATAAAGCTAGTCATAAATAGTATAAAATGTCCTTCGAAAAGTCTTTGCGATGAAAATTGTGGAAAATATCGAAGAAAAACCCTTAATTTAGGTGTAAATTTGAATTTGAATTTTTCGAAGCACCCCCCTTACAACATTTTCAAAATTTTTCAAAATTTAGAATTTCGATATTTTGACTTAAATTGATAAAGCTAGTCATAAATAGTATAAAATGTCCTTCGAAAAGTCTTTGCGATGAAAATTGTGGAAAATATCGAAGAAAAACCCTTAATTTAGGTGTAAATTTGAATTTGATATTTTTCGAAGCACCCCCCTTACAACATTTTCAAAATTTTTCAAAATTTAGAATTTTGATATTTTGACTTAAATTGATAGAGGTAGTCATAAGTAGTATAAAATGTCCTTCAAAAAGTCTTTGCGGTGAAAATTGTGAAAAATATCGAAGAAAAACCCTTAATTTAGGTGTAAATTTGAATTTGAATTTTTCGAAGCACCCCCCTTACAACATTTTCAAAATTTTTCAAAATTTAGAATTTCGATATTTTGACTTAAATTGATAAAGCTAGTCATAAATAGTATAAAATGTCCTTCGAAAAGTCTTTGCGATGAAAATTGTGGAAAATATCGAAGAAAAACCCTTAATTTAGGTGTAAATTTGAATTTGAATTTTTCGAAGCACCCCCCTTACAACATTTTCAAAATTTTTCAAAATTTAGAATTTTGATATTTTGACTTAAATTGATAAAGCTAGTCATAAATAGTATAAAATGTCCTTCGAAAAGTCTTTGCGGTGAAAATTGTGGAAAATATCGAAGAAAAACCCTTAATTTAGGTGTAAATTTGAATTTGAATTTTTCGAAGCACCCCCCTTACAACATTTTCAAAATTTTTCAAAATTTAGAATTTCGATATTTTGACTTAAATTGATAAAGCTAGTCATAAATAGTATAAAATGTCCTTCGAAAAGTCTTTGCGGTGAAAATTGTGGAAAATATCGAAGAAAAACCCTTAATTTAGGTGTAAATTTGAATTTGAATTTTTCGAAGCACCCCCCTTACAACATTTTCAAAATTTTTCAAAATTTAGAATTTTGATATTTTGACTTAAATTGATAAAGCTAGTCATAAATAGTATAAAATGTCCTTCAAAAAGTCTTTGCGGTGAAAATTGTGAAAAATATCGAAGAAAAACCCTTAATTTAGGTGTAAATTTGAATTTGAATTTTTCGAAGCAACCCCCTTACAACATTTTCAAAATTTTTCAAAATTTAGAATTTTGATATTTTGACTTAAATTGATAGAGGTAGTCATAGGTAGTATAAAATGTCCTTCGAAAAGTCTTTGCAATGAAAATTGTGGAGAATATCGAAGAAAAACCCTTAATTTAGGTGTAAATTTGAATTTGAATTTTTCGAAGCACCCCCCTTACAACATTTTCAAAATTTTTCAAAATTTAGAATTTCGATATTTTGACTTAAATTGATAAAGCTAGTCATAAATAGTATAAAATGTCCTTCGAAAAGTCTTTGCGATGAAAATTGTGGAAAATATCGAAGAAAAACCCTTAATTTAGGTGTAAATTTGAATTTGAATTTTTTGAAGCACCCCCCTTACAACATTTTCAAAATTTTTCAAAATTTAGAATTTCGATATTTTGACTTAAATTGATAAAGCTAGTCATAAATAGTATAAAATGTCCTTCGAAAAGTCTTTGCGATGAAAATTGTGGAAAATATCGAAGAAAAACCCTTAATTTAGGTGTAAATTTGAATTTGAATTTTTCGAAGCACCCCCCTTACAACATTTTCAAAATTTTTCAAAATTTAGAATTTTGATATTTTGACTTAAGTTGATAGAGGTAGTCATAAGTAGTATAAAATGTCCTTCAAAAAGTCTTTGCGGTGAAAATTGTGGAAAATATCGAAGAAAAACCCTTAATTTAGGTGTAAATTTGAATTTGAATTTTTCGAAGCACCCCCCTCTACAACATTTTCAAAATTTTTCAAAATTTAGAATTTCGATATTTTGACTTAAATTGATAAAGCTAGTCATAAATAGTATAAAATGTCCTTCGAAAAGTCTTTGCGATGAAAATTGTGGAAAATATCGAAGAAAAACCCTTAATTTAGGTGTAAATTTGAATTTGAATTTTTCGAAGCACCCCCCTTACAACATTTTCAAAATTTTTCAAAATTTAGAATTTCGATATTTTGACTTAAATTGATAGAGGTAGTCATAGTTAGTATAAAATGTCCTTCGAAAAGTCTTTGCGATGAAAATTGTGGAAAATATCGAAGAAAAACCCTTAATTTAGGTGTAAATTTGAATTTGAATTTTTCGAAGCACCCCCCTTACAACATTTTCAAAATTTTTCAAAATTTAGAATTTCGATATTTTGACTTAAATTGATAGAGGTAGTCATAAGTAGTATAAAATGTCCTTCGAAAAGTCTTTGCGGTGAAAATTGTGAAAAATATCGAAGAAAAACCCTTAATTTAGGTGTAAATTTGAATTTGAATTTTTCGAAGCACCCCCCTTACAACATTTTCAAAATTTTTCAAAATTTAGAATTTTGATATTTTGACTTAAGTTGATAGAGGTAGTCATAAGTAGTATAAAATGTCCTTCGAAAAGTCTTTGCGATGAAAATTGTGGAAAATATCGAAGAAAAACCCTTAATTTAGGTGTAAATTTGAATTTGAATTTTTCGAAGCACCCCCCTTACAACATTTTCAAAATTTTTCAAAATTTAGAATTTTGATATTTTGACTTAAATTGATAGAGGTAGTCATAAGTAGTATAAAATGTCCTTCGAAAAGTCTTTGCGATGAAAATTGTGAAAAATATCGAAGAAAAACCCTTAATTTAGGTGTAAATTTGAATTTGAATTTTTCGAAGCACCCCCCTTACAACATTTTTAAAATTTTTCAAAATTTAGAATATCGATATTTTGACTTAAATTGATAAAGCTAGTCATAAATAGTATAAAATGTCCTTCGAAAAGTCTTTGCGATGAAAATTGTGGAAAATATCGAAGAAAAACCCTTAATTTAGGTGTAAATTTGAATTTGAATTTTTCAAAGCACCCCCCTTACAACATTTTCAAAATTTTTCAAAATTTAGAATTTCGATATTTTGACTTAAATTGATAAAGCTAGTCATAAATAGTATAAAATGTCCTTCGAAAAGTCTTTGCGGTGAAAATTGTGGAAAATATCGAAGAAAAACCCTTAATTTAGGTGTAAATTTGAATTTGAATTTTTCGAAGCACCCCCCTTACAACATTTTCAAAATTTTTCAAAAATTAGAATTTCGATATTTTGACTTAAATTGATAAAGCTAGTCATAAATAGTATAAAATGTCCTTCGAAAAGTCTTTGCGGTGAAAATTGTGGAAAATATCGAAGAAAAACCCTTAATTTAGGTGTAAATTTGAATTTGAATTTTTCGAAGCACCCCCCTTACAACATTTTCAAAATTTTTCAAAATTTAGAATTTCGATATTTTGACTTAAATTGATAAAGCTAGTCATAAATAGTATAAAATGTCCTTCGAAAAGTCTTTGCGATGAAAATTGTGGAAAATATCGAAGAAAAACCCTTAATTTAGGTGTAAATTTGTGATAAAGCACCCCCCTTACAACATTTTCAAAATATTTCAAAATTTAGAATTTTGATATTTTGACTTAAATTGATAGAGGTAGTCATAAGTAGTATAAAATGTCCTTCGAAAAGTCTTTGCAATGAAAATTGTGGAAAATATCGAAGAAAAACCCTTAATTTAGGTGTAAATTTGAATTTGAATTTTTCGAAGCACCCCCCTTACAACATTTTCAAAATTTTTCAAAATTTAGAATTTCGATATTTTGACTTAAATTGATAAAGCTAGTCATAAATAGTATAAAATGTCCTTCGAAAAGTCTTTGCGATGAAAATTGTGGAAAATATCGAAGAAAAACCCTTAATTTAGGTGTAAATTTGAATTTGAATTTTTCGAAGCACCCCCCTTACAACATTTTCAAAATTTTTCAAAATTTAGAATTTCGATATTTTGACTTAAATTGATAAAGCTAGTCATAAATAGTATAAAATGTCCTTCGAAAAGTCTTTGCGATGAAAATTGTGGAAAATATCGAAGAAAAACCCTTAATTTAGGTGTAAATTTGTAATAAAGCACCCCCCTTAAAACATTTTCAAAATTTTTCAAAATTTAGAATTTCGATATTTTGACTTAAGTTGATAGAGGTAGTCATAAGTAGTATAAAATGTCCTTCAAAAAGTCTTTGCGGTGAAAATTGTGAAAAATATCGAAGAAAAACCCTTAATTTAGGTGTAAATTTGAATTTGAATTTTTCGAAGCACCCCCCTTACAACATTTTCAAAATTTTTCAAAATTTAGAATTTCGATATTTTGACTTAAATTGATAAAGCTAGTCATAAATAGTATAAAATGTCCTTCGAAAAGTCTTTGCGATGAAAATTGTGGAAAATATCGAAGAAAAACCCTTAATTTAGGTGTAAATTTGAATTTGAATTTTTCGAAGCACCCCCCCTTACAACATTTTCAAAATTTTTCAAAATTTAGAATTTCGATATTTTGACTTAAATTGATAAAGCTAGTCATAAATAGTATAAAATGTCCTTCGAAAAGTCTTTGCGGTGAAAATTGTGAAAAATATCGAAGAAAAACCCTTAATTTAGGTGTAAATTTGAATTTGAATTTTTCGAAGCACCCCCCTTACAACATTTTCAAAATTTTTCAAAATTTAGAATTTCGATATTTTGACTTAAATTGATAAAGCTAGTCATAAATAGTATAAAATGTCCTTCGAAAAGTCTTTGCGGTGAAAATTGTGGAAAATATCGAAGAAAAACCCTTAATTTAGGTGTAAATTTGAATTTGAATTTTTCGAAGCACCCCCCTTACAACATTTTCAAAATTTTTCAAAATTTAGAATTTCGATATTTTGACTTAAATTGATAAAGCTAGTCATAAATAGTATAAAATGTCCTTCGAAAAGTCTTTGCGGTGAAAATTGTGGAAAATATCGAAGAAAAACCCTTAATTTAGGTGTAAATTTGAATTTGAATTTTTCGAAGCACCCCCCTTACAACATTTTCAAAATTTTTCAAAATTTAGAATTTTGATATTTTGACTTAAATTGATAAAGCTAGTCATAAATAGTATAAAATGTCCTTCGAAAAGTCTTTGCGGTGAAAATTGTGGAAAATATCGAAGAAAAACCCTTAATTTAGGTGTAAATTTGAGATTTAAATTTTCGCAGCACCCCCTTACAACATTTTCAAAATTTTTCAAAATTTAGAATTTTGATATTTTGACTTAAATTGATAGAGGTAGTCATAAGTAGTATAAAATGTCCTTCGAAAAGTCTTTGCGGTGAAAATTGTGGAAAATATCGAAGAAAAACCCTTAATTTAGGTGTAAATTTGAATTTGAATTTTTCGAAGCACCCCCCTTACAACATTTTCAAAATTTTTCAAAATTTAGAATTTCGATATTTTGACTTAAATTGATAAAGCTAGTCATAAATAGTATAAAATGTCCTTCGAAAAGTCTTTGCGATGAAAATTGTGGAAAATATCGAAGAAAAACCCTTAATTTAGGTGTAAATTTGTGATAAAGCACCCCCCATACAACATTTTCAAAATTTTTCAAAATTTAGAATTTTGATATTTTGACTTAAGTTGATAGAGGTAATCATAAGTAGTATAAAATGTCCTTCAAAAAGTCTTTGCGGTGAAAATTGTGAAAAATATCGAAGAAAAACCCTTAATTTAGGTGTAAATTTGAATTTGAATTTTTCGAAGCAACCCCCTTACAACATTTTCAAAATTTTTCAAAATTTAGAATTTTGATATTTTGACTTAAATTGATAGAGGTAGTCATAGGTAGTATAAAATGTCCTTCGAAAAGTCTTTGCAATGAAAATTGTGGAGAATATCGAAGAAAAACCCTTAATTTAGGTGTAAATTTGAATTTGAATTTTTCGAAGCACCCCCCTTACAACATTTTCAAAATTTTTCAAAATTTAGAATATCGATATTTTGACTTAAATTGATAAAGCTAGTCATAAATAGTATAAAATGTCCTTCGAAAAGTCTTTGCGATGAAAATTGTGGAAAATATCGAAGAAAAACCCTTAATTTAGGTGTAAATTTGAATTTGAATTTTTGAAGCACCCCCCTTACAACATTTTCAAAATTTTTCAAAATTTAGAATTTCGATATTTTGACTTAAATTGATAAAGCTAGTCATAAATAGTATAAAATGTCCTTCGAAAAGTCTTTGCGATGAAAATTGTGGAAAATATCGAAGAAAAACCCTTAATTTAGGTGTAAATTTGAATTTGAATTTTTCGAAGCACCCCCCTAACAACATTTTCAAAATTTTTCAAAATTTAGAATTTTGATATTTTGACTTAAGTTGATAGAGGTAGTCATAAGTAGTATAAAATGTCCTTCAAAAAGTCTTTGCGGTGAAAATTGTGAAAAATATCGAAGAAAAACCCTTAATTTAGGTGTAAATTTGAATTTGAATTTTTCGAAGCACCCCCCTTACAACATTTTCAAAATTTTTCAAAATTTAGAATTTCGATATTTTGACTTAAATTGATAAAGCTAGTCATAAATAGTATAAAATGTCCTTCGAAAAGTCTTTGCGATGAAAATTGTGGAAAATATCGAAGAAAAACCCTTAATTTAGGTGTAAATTTGAATTTGAATTTTTCGAAGCACCCCCCTTACAACATTTTCAAAATTTTTCAAAATTTAGAATTTCGATATTTTGACTTAAATTGATAAAGCTAGTCATAAATAGTATAAAATGTCCTTCGAAAAGTCTTTGCGGTGAAAATTGTGGAAAATATCGAAGAAAAACCCTTAATTTAGGTGTAAATTTGAATTTGAATTTTTCGAAGCACCCCCCTTACAACATTTTCAAAATTTTTCAAAATTTAGAATTTCGATATTTTGACTTAAATTGATAAAGCTAGTCATAAATAGTATAAAATGTCCTTCGAAAAGTCTTTGCGGTGAAAATTGTGGAAAATATCGAAGAAAAACCCTTAATTTAGGTGTAAATTTGAATTTGAATTTTTCGAAGCACCCCCCTTACAACATTTTCAAAATTTTTCAAAATTTAGAATTTTGATATTTTGACTTAAATTGATAAAGGTAGTCATAAGTAGTATAAAATGTCCTTCGAAAAGTCTTTGCGGTGAAAATTGTGGAAAATATCGAAGAAAAACCCTTAATTTAGGTGTAAATTTGAATTTGAATTTTTCGAAGCACCCCCCTTACAACATTTTCAAAATTTTTCAAAATTTAGAATTTCGATATTTTGACTTAAATTGATAAAGCTAGTCATAAATAGTATAAAATGTCCTTCGAAAAGTCTTTGCGATGAAAATTGTGGAAAATATCGAAGAAAAACCCTTAATTTAGGTGTAAATTTGAATTTGAATTTTTCGAAGCACCCCCCTTACAACATTTTCAAAATTTTTCAAAATTTAGAATTTTGATATTTTGACTTAAATTGATAAAGGTAGTCATAAGTAGTATAAAATGTCCTTCGAAAAGTCTTTGCGATGAAAATTGTGGAAAATATCGAAGAAAAACCCTTAATTTAGGTGTAAATTTGAATTTGAATTTTTCGAAGCACCCCCCTTACAACATTTTCAAAATTTTTCAAAATTTAGAATTTTGATATTTTGACTTAAATTGATAAAGCTAGTCATAAATAGTATAAAATGTCCTTCGAAAAGTCTTTGCGATGAAAATTGTGGAAAATATCGAAGAAAAACCCTTAATTTAGGTGTAAATTTGTGATAAAGCACCCCCCTTACAACATTTTCAAAATTTTTCAAAATTTAGAATTTTGATATTTTGACTTAAGTTGATAGAGGTAGTCATAAGTAGTATAAAATGTCCTTCGAAAAGTCTTTGCGATGAAAATTGTGGAAAATATCGAAGAAAAACCCTTAATTTAGGTGTAAATTTGAATTTGAATTTTTCGAAGCAACCCCCTTACAACATTTTCAAAATTTTTCAAAATTTAGAATTTTGATATTTTGACTTAAATTGATAGAGGTAGTCATAGGTAGTATAAAATGTCCTTCGAAAAGTCTTTGCAATGAAAATTGTGGAAAATATCGAAGAAAAACCCTTAATTTAGGTGTAAATTTGAATTTGAATTTTTCGAAGCACCCCCCTTACAACATTTTCAAAATTTTTCAAAATTTAGAATATCGATATTTTGACTTAAATTGATAAAGCTAGTCATAAATAGTATAAAATGTCCTTCGAAAAGTCTTTGCGGTGAAAATTGTGGAAAATATCGAAGAAAAACCCTTAATTTAGGTGTAAATTTGTGATAAAGCACCCCCCTTACAACATTTTCAAAATTTTTCAAAATTTAGAATTTCGATATTTTGACTTAAATTGATAAAGCTAGTCATAAATAGTATAAAATGTCCTTCGAAAAGTCTTTGCGATGAAAATTGTGGAAAATATCGAAGAAAAACCCTTAATTTAGGTGTAAATTTGAATTTGAATTTTTCGAAGCACCCCCCTAAAACATTTTCAAAATTTTTCAAAATTTAGAATTTTGATATTTTGACTTAAATTGATAAAGCTAGTCATAAGTAGTATAAAATGTCCTTCGAAAAGTCTTTGCGGTGAAAATTGTGAAAAATATCGAAGAAAAACCCTTAATTTAGGTGTAAATTTGAATTTGAATTTTTCGAAGCACCCCCTTACAACATTTTCAAAATTTTTCAAAATTTAGAATTTCGATATTTTGACTTAAATTGATAAAGCTAGTCATAAATAGTATAAAATGTCCTTCGAAAAGTCTTTGCGGTGAAAATTGTGGAAAATATCGAAGAAAAACCCTTAATTTAGGTGTAAATTTGAATTTGAATTTTTCGAAGCACCCCCCTTACAACATTTTCAAAATTTTTCAAAATTTAGAATTTCGATATTTTGACTTAAATTGATAAAGCTAGTCATAAATAGTATAAAATGTCCTTCGAAAAGTCTTTGCGGTGAAAATTGTGGAAAATATCGAAGAAAAACCCTTAATTTAGGTGTAAATTTGAATTTGAATTTTTCGAAGCACCCCCCTAAACAAATTTTCAAAATTTTTCAAAATTTAGAATTTCGATATTTTGACTTAAATTGATAAAGCTAGTCATAAATAGTATAAAATTCCTTCCAAAATTTTGCGGTGAAAATTGTGGAAAATATCGAAGAAAAACCCTTAATTTAGGTGTAAATTTGAATTTGAATTTTTCGAAGCACCCCCTTACAACATTTTCAAAATTTTTCAAAATTTAGAATTTCGATATTTTGACTTAAATTGATAAAGCTAGTCATAAATATTATAAAATGTCCTTCGAAAAGTCTTTGCGATGAAAATTGTGGAAAATATCGAAGAAAAACCCTTAATTTAGGTGTAAATTTGAATTTGAATTTTTCGAAGCACCCCCCTTACAACATTTTCAAAATTTTTCAAAATTTAGAATTTCGATATTTTGACTTAAATTGATAAAGCTAGTCATAAATAGTATAAAAATGTCCTTCGAAAAGTCTTTGCGATGAAAATTGTGGAAAATATCGAAGAAAAACCCTTAATTTAGGTGTAAATTTGAATTTGAATTTTTCGAAGCACCCCCTTACAACATTTTCAAAATTTTTCAAAATTTAGAATTTCGATATTTTGACTTAAATTGATAAAGCTAGTCATAAATAGTATAAAATGTCCTTCGAAAAGTCTTTGCGGTGAAAATTGTGGAAAATATCGAAGAAAAACCCTTAATTTAGGTGTAAATTTGAATTTGAATTTTTCGAAGCACCCCTTACAACATTTTCAAAATTTTTCAAAATTTAGAATTTCGATATTTTGACTTAAATTGATAGAGGTAGTCATAAGTAGTATAAAATGTCCTTCGAAAAGTCTTTGCGGTGAAAATTGTGGAAAATATCGAAGAAAAACCCTTAATTTAGGTGTAAATTTGAATTTGAATTTTTCGAAGCAGCCCCCTTACAACATTTTCAAAATTTTTCAAAATTTAGAATTTCGATATTTTGACTTAAATTGATAAAGCTAGTCATAAATAGTATAAAATGTCCTTCGAAAAGTCTTTGCGATGAAAATTGTGGGAAAATATCGAAGAAAACCCTTAATTTAGGGTGTAAATTTGTAGATAAAAGCACTCCCCCATACAACATTTTCAAAATTTTTCAAAATTTAGAATTTGATATTTTGACTTAAGTTGATAGAGGTAATCATAAGTAGT
>JAEIFQ010000185.1:0-39566 GCA_018904025.1 Zaprionus vittiger | reverse complement strand
AGGCAATCACTGTGATAGTATAATTTCCATTAACTTATTTTAGGCAATCACTGTGATATTATGTTTTTTAAAGCTTATTAAAGCGATCACTGAGATATTATAGTTTTCATTATCTTATTTAAGGCAATCACTGTGATATTTTAGTTTTCATTAACTTATTTAAGGCCATCACTGTGATATTTTAGTTTTCATTAAATTATTCAGGGCAATCACTGTGATATTTTAGTTTTCATTAACTTATTTAGGGCAATCACTGTGATATTTTAGTTTTCATTAAATTATTTAGGGCAATCACTGTGATATTTTAGTTTTCATTAAATTATTTAGGGTAATCACTGTGATATTTTAGTTTTCATGAAATTATTTAGGGCAATCACCGTGATATTTTAGTTTTCATGCGCTTCCCATCAGGCCACTCTAGGGCTCTCCTGGACGAATCCGCTTGAAGAATGAGGTGCTCCAAACTTTGGGTAGCACAAGGTGCCAGAATCTGAATCTGGCTCCAGTTATCCAGAGAACCTTTGTTTTTTTTTTTTCCAGCCACTCCACGAGGTTACCTTAATCGTCCAAAATCTAGGCAATTTAATATTCCTGGGATATATTAAATATTATTATATTCAATAATAATGAAAATCCTCCTCGTGGTTGGCACCAGTGATCAAAAATAGCAAACACGTCTGTGTTCTTCGACCTACTTAACGAAGCAAACACTATCCACTGATGCATTCTGATTGCGCTCAGCTGAGCCCCAAAAGCTCGGTCAAGGTGTCAATGACTAAATGGTGCCTACTTAAAGGGGGGTACCTAAAAGGTGATTACTTAAAGGGGAGTACCATGGAACGTTATGTTCAAATGCTGGAATTACAAGAAACCAAAAAAAAAACTTAAAACAACCAGTGACCAGCGCCACTTCAACAGATTGGCTAGAAGCCAAAAGAGCCCTAACTAGAATATTTAACGACATGGGAAAACCACAGAAAATTAAACAAGACAAAGACTTAGCGTTCATGAGTAACTGTTTAAAGGTTTGGCGAAATAACGAAGATATACAATTAGATATTACCACGAGCAAAACAGGAATAGCAGATGTAGAACGTCTTCATAAAACAATAAATGAAAAGATCCGAATTATTAATACCGAAAATAATAGTGAAAATAGGGAAAAAAGAATAGAAACAATTTTATACACATACAACCATAAAACTGAACATAATACAACCGGACAAATACCAGCTTACATACTACTCTACGCAGGAACACCTACTTATGACTCTCAGAAAATTAAAGAAAACAAAATTAACAAACTTAATGAGAACCGAAAAGGTTACGAAGTTGATACAAAATATAGACAAGCTCCGATAACGCGCTTGAAAACTAAAAATCCCTTTAGGAGAACTGACAGAATAGAACAACTAGATGAAAAACATTATAACGAAAACAATAGAGGACAAAATGTGGCACACTATAAAAGTAAATTTAAAAAGAAAAAAAATATTAATAACAGCAATTATTTACAGCCGACCGACACCCAATCGTCGGAATCATAATTATTATAATGACTCTTATGATGACACAAACTAATGCAAGAACAATCGAAATAAACCCTATCGAAAACAATAAAGGATTCATTCTATTTGAATCAGGAACGATACAACTCCCTATTACATTCATGCACCATTGTCTGACAGTTAACATAACACAAATTGAAGAAACATATAACACTCTTATTAAAGAAAGCAAGCAATTTAATAACATATATCAAATAAATTACCTGTTGGAGAGCTGCAGCTTTAACTAATAGATTAGATACTAAATATATACTTTTAAACATACTTATTGAATTACATTGAAATACATACAATACATAGAAACGTTAAGTGAAATAACATAACATGTAAAACAAACAACTCTAATACTCTGTTAACGCTCGTCTTTGTTTCGGTTGTTTAATCTGCTGCAAGGGGGCCAAAGAGAGTAACTATTGTATACTAGAATTAGTCTTGTATTGATCTTGAGCAAATTAACTGCGATTTTATTTAACACCAATAATCTTTTAATACCGGGTCAAAGTTATTTCGTTTTCGTTAAGTTTCGAATCTGAAAAATTCATACCCGAGCAGGGACATCGGTATTATTAATATTTATTTTCGTTGATTATTGATGGTGTAAATTCGGTTTTTGCGTTTTTAAGTGCCAAGATATGTCAAGCCGCTCATCAAGGGAAGTGTCTATGGAATCCACCAAAAGCTGCGAGGTAATCTGCACCATAAATTGAGTTCTTTGTGTCGACCCGCAATTGTGCGAGAATACCAAATTATTGGCCAAAACAAATTATTGTGTAGTGTGATTGTGCACCTTAATACATATATGTACATAAACATATAAACTTACATAAAGTTTACAAGAGTCTCAATTATTGGTGTCAGTTAATCTTAAAAGGAAAACTATACACATGTGCGTGCATACGTGCATGTTAGAAATGCGCATACATATGTACATATACATATAAATTACCTAAAGCATTTGAACTAAAACAAATAAAATAAAGCAACTTCACATTCGTTACATATTGAAATTCAATTTTCAGAATTTGCTGGTTACATTTGTTGTATTGCAGTTTTGTTCAACAATTTAGAATTGTTGCTGCAATTGTTCAACACAAAGTTCAAAGTCGCTTACTCGGTCATTGAACTTTCGCTATTTGCCTGTTCCGCTTTGGTGGTAGCGGCTGTGAGATTACAGCTATTTTTCTTCTGTTCTGCTTAGCAAAGAAGTCGACTGATATTGGTGCATTGAGTGTTCCGTTATTTCGTGTAGCCGTTTGTTCCGTTAATTGTTTTCCTACTCAGCTGAGCACTTACATCTTACGTAGCTTATACCCTGTACACAGGTAAAAGGGTCGAACGGTCAAGTTGTACATTGAACATTTCACAATTTTTCTTGTTGATTACTGGATATCGCTTAGCATTTATTCCCATTAAAGTTCGTAAGCTAGTAAAGTTAAGTTACTAATCATGGGCAATAAAGAATATTACAAACCAGCAAGCAGCTCTAAGCGTATGGCAACAATAGTTCAAGCATTAGATCGGCTGAAATTTGATATTGAACGCATGAAGACTTCGTTTGAGCAAAAAACAATATCTTTCGAAAAAACACAGCTCGAGTGTCGTCTTGAGATTTTAGAAGGATATATTGGAAACGCAATGGGCCTACAAACTCAACTGGAGAGTTATGATCCAAGTGGTGTCACAAGAGGGGCGCTTGAGGATTTATGTGATGCCACCAAAGCTTTGTTTTTAAATGCTGTTAAGCAAAACAAGCCTGTGCACTGTCACTGCTAGTACAAGTCATCATGCTCAATTGCCAAAAATGTCTCTTCCTTTTCATTCAGCTTATAGGAATTTTAGGTGCCTTTTTAATACATTGGTTGATGCCGATCATTCACTATCAAAGGTAGAAAAATTCAATTACTTGCTATCATTTGTAACAGATGAAGCGTTAGGAGTTGTGAAACCATTTCAATTGTCAGACAGTAATTATCAAAAGGCTTTGGAGAGTCTTGATACTGTTTATGATAATAAATGCCTCATTTTTTTTGATATTGTTCGAATTGCCAAGCATGTCCAAGGCATCGCCAATTATTGATTAGCTTGATTACGACAAGCTGCCTTCCTGGTCTGATTGCGCCACTCATTTAAATAGGCGCTATCAATATTTAGCAGCAGAAGAGTCAACGAAGACGAAAGGCAAGCCAAAAAATAATCCAAAGGGGCATAGTATGGCTTCGTTTTCATGTGCATAGGGCAATCAAGAATTGCAGAAATCTAGCAAGAAAACAGAACTGTAGCATTTTACGTAGAAATATTTTAGTATTTCATCACCAGCGGATGGTCAGTACATTACAGCACTGCACGCGATAAAACCGGCTAGGCTTCGGGTGAGAGAAGTGGGGGGGATCATCTGATTTGGGTGCTATATGTAAATGCTGGCTGAGTCTACAGGGAATTTATTTGACTTCGCATGCTTGTAGGGGATAGATAAGCTTAAGTGCACCTGATAAGAGAAGAAGTAGAGAAGAGGGAAAGGGAAAGAACATAAACATAGCTAAAACTTCGAGTCGATCGTGCTTGTTTGCTGGTGGTGTTTTCCAGCTGATTAGCTTGCCCGCCCTACCTTGACCATTTCATCCGTTTTTGTTTTGTCTTTAGTCTTAAATGGTCCCTACGATCGAGTCGATGGATTAGTACCCTACCTTGTTGTCACGGAGCATGACCCTATTATAAAAAGTCTCTAGCATGAGTTCATTTCAGTAATTGACATTTATTAATAATAGTTATTATATCTATACCTAGCAAAATTCATTTTTATACAATTAAATAAAATTATTAAAGCAGTGGGAGAATGGAGGAATAGTATGGCATTTTATAAAAAAAAACATGTGCAATATAATATTAGTATTTAAAAGATTAAAAGCAATATAAATAAATATGTATAATATAATAGTTTAAAGTTTAATTTGCATTTATTCTTTGTTAGGGTATTCAGTATTCTCATACTAGAGCATACTAACAAATGAGCAACCAAAGGCAAAATTGCGAATAACGATAGACATGAAAAAATAACTGAACGCAAGAAGAAGACTGAAGAATCACTCAAGAGAGCATTTCGTATTCTTTTGTCTTCTACCAGATTCGCCTCGCCTTTGGTCCACGGTGTTCGCTGCTGCAGACTGAGCAGGTAATCTTTAGACCCCTTGCGCCAAAAGTGCAGTCTGAGCGCCGACAACTGCTGCCACCGCTTCAAGTAGGCGCGTCCTGGCTTGTTGCTCGATTCTTCTGGTCCTAATCCGTGCGGCAGCGCAAGCAAAGGCTGCCCGATGAGTAGATGCCCTGGCGCGATTACCTCGCCATCGTTGGGATCGGTGCTGTCCACGAGAAGTGGTCTGGAGTTGAGCAACGCTTCGACGTCCACCAGATGTGTGCTCAACTTGTCCGGCGTCCAGCCTGTGCTTGGCAGCCTTCACCGCTGCTTCCCACAGTCCTCCGAAGTGCGGTGCTCGAGGGGGAATAAATTTCCAGTGCACCCCTCGCTCCGCTGCTTACCCCGTTAGTCGCTCCTTGCTCTCCAGGAATGCCGTCTGCAGCTCCTTCAGCACGTTGCTCGCTCCCACGAAGTTCGTCGCATTGTCGCTGAACATCGTCTCGGGTAGTCCGCGCCTCCCAATGAACCTTTTAAAGACATTCAAAAAAGAATCAGTGGATAGGTCCGTGACAAGTTCCAAGTGAACTGCTTTTGAGGCGAAACAAACAAAAACGGCAACATACGTTTTTACATGGGGTCTCCCCCGGATCCTATAGCTAACGTAAAATGGCCCACAGAAGTCTACACCAGATACTCTAAACGGCCGACGTTCTCGGAGACGGTCGGCTGGCAGATTACCCATTATTTGCCCCAACAATTTTGGGTTGTACCTAAAGTAGTGTACGCAATTTCTCACAACTGCAGAACATAAACTACCTGCATTCACCACCCAAACTTGCTGCCTTAACAACCCAACTAGTACCTTTGCACCAGCATGGTAATGCCTAAGGTGCAAGTGTTTGACAAAGAGTTAAGCAAAAGCGGAATCCTTTGTCAATTCTTTCCTAAATGCAATGCTTTGTCCTTTGTTTTTTTTTTTACTCTTTATTTCAAAACAATCGAAATGTTAGATATACATGGAATGATTGTAGAGTAAGTACGTTCTGATATATAATTTCTTGTACAGTCGAGACGGGACTCTTTCGCGTGAGGTGGAAATACTACATACAATACTAATAAAAAGGAAAACAAAGGATGCAAACAATATCTTTAAACAGTTTCTTATCGTTATATGTGTATAGGGAAGGTACATTATACATTAGGAATACTCAGGAATGTACATAACAACATGTTATATTGAAAAGAGTAACAAAATGCATAAAAACACAATCTATAAACAGTTTCTTTAAGACAGTGAAAGTACAATGTGCTATATAATGTACTGTACAATCAAGTTGAGGTGCTATAACAAAGGTAGAACTGTAACGTACAATACTGTAAAGGAAAATAAACAAAGACGGAAACAGTATCTTATAGATAATGGTTTTATTTAATGGTTTATAAAGGTACAAAGGGTACTAACAGTATGCTCGTTCTAGAGTATACGCTTCGACTGTATATTGCACTTAGTAAATGTATAACAATGAGTGTGTGTGTGTGTGTGTATCACAAATGCAGAATAAACGTTATCCTGTCAAACAATAAACAAATGAACTAGCGCGAGTTAAATTGTTCTGGCACTTTGGCTAGAGTTGAATTGTGGTTTAATTCAGTTAATGTGATGTCCCAATTGGTTAATTGGTTAAGATATCCTCATCATCCGAGGGACGACGCACCCAACGCTTGGTGATGGTCAGCGCGACGCCAGTGACCAAGAAGATGCCGCCAAAGACAATGCAGGCAATGCCAAAATAGACACCATAACCAGACAGATTAAGGGCCAACTTGGCTCTGCTAGCCAGCTCGGGACTGAGCTCGGCAACCTGATCGAACCAGAACATGGGCATCAGGACCTTCTGATGTCATAACTATCATCTGGCTGCATCATCATGTTTATCTGTATGCGTCCATGCACTTCCAGAGGCACGCCCAAGTTTGGTTCCACGCCCATACTGAACTCATGCTTGGACTGAATGGGTTCCAGACCGCTGACCGCATCCAAATACGATTTGTCAGCCAAATAGAAATGCGGGAAGGATGAGTAGATTGGTGCCTTGTCACGCCACGCTTTGCACTCCACAACGCCCGTTTTGGGACATTCCTCAAGGCGTGGATCACAGAAGCAAGCCTGATTCGGATAGTTCTCACCCGAATCGAAGGTCTCGTCAGTGCCAACCCAACGCACGCCGGTCAAACCATGTCGCTCCACTGTGCCCTGCGGTCGCAGGTTCATGAAGCGACAAGATGGTGATCTCATCATTCACATTCAATTTGGGCGGAAACAGATCACCCGTTGTGCCATTGACAATGCCACAGGGCAGCTTATAGAAACCTGTTTCATTCTTCTTATTCCAATGGGTCAGTCGACCCAAGTTGGAGAGATCATCGGTGCCCGTGTGTATGGTGAAGAGACCATCGTATTCCAGTGTTCCATTACGATCTGCCAGCCAACCGAAGCGTGTATAGGGTATATCAACTTTCGACGTATTGAAGAGGTTCAAGAAATCTGTCAGATTGTCCTGATAACCATCGAAAATCCACTCGTGCAATGGCTTTGTGGTGTACAACTCTCCACCCTGTGTATTTAACATGAAGTTAATGATCTTCTTAAAGAAACGCGGCATTTTACGCATCTCATCTGCCACAGTGGCTGTGATGACATGCGCTGCTGTGATCGGGTCCATTAAGGTGCCATTGGACTTCTCCGCATCGAAGAACCAAGTGCGTCTCTCATAATACGACACTGTGGCATTATCATAGAACGTATAGTTCTCTTTCTTGTGCTTCTCGAGGAAGACATAGGGACCGAGCTCATTGAAATGTGGCTTAATGTCCGGATTGCGTATATCCTCCGGATTGGTCCAGTTGAACATGTAGAACTTAAGATAAATCGGTATGGGTGCCTCTATCCAGCTGTCGTAGGTATCGGTGCCGGGTTCCAGCTTGAGACCATTCTCCACCAGCTTCTCTGACCAAGTGGGCCACAGGCAGACCAGCACAATGCCCAGCACGGCAAAGACACTGCCAATGCCAAAGACCCAGACCTTACGTTGCGTCTCTCCACAGCACTTGCGCTGGACTAGTCAGTGTAGGGCTTCTCTTTATATATGCAGCTTCTATATTTCCCTCTTTTTCGCACAGCTTTTAGTTGTTGCTATAATGCCTAATTGCAATCGATTGTTATTTATCTTCGGACTGCTGCACGGACACTCTTTCTTTTATCACAACCGATAAGATGTGTAATTAATATATCTATATATTATAAGGCACTTTGTTGATTCTTTGGAATGTTAAAGAATCGCTCAGCAGTTGCATCGGCAGCAGCGACGATATGCCGATACCAGAAGAGAATCTGTTCTGAGCTGTTTGAAACAGAAACGAAGTATATATGCAACTATTCGAACTAGTTTAGCAAAGTTGGAGTGACGATGTGTTAACTCCACAAAACAATTTTGCGGAACTTCCGCTAGTGTGCCAACCGTCACACCTTTTTTATCTTCCGAAGTTTTCAGGGTCGACGCTATCTGGAACTGATGCAGTTGTGGCCATTGGTCCTCTTCTTCTATCAAAAAACTTGGCCCTTTAAACCACAACGAGCTCCCAATTTCATTTATATCAGTTCCTCTAGATACCAAATCAGCAGGGTTGGCGTCTGTTGGAACGTGACTCCAAACAACACTATTTGACAACTCCTGGATTTCGGCAACTCTGTTTGCCACAAATGTACCCAACGTGCCAGAATCACGCTTTAACTAATACAGGGTAACCTGTGAGTCTGACCAGAAATTCACGCTTTCTATATTGAATTTTGCCATGGTTGGAGAGATTTGATGCCACAGCTTGGGCAGCAAAAGTGCTGCACATAGCTCTACTCGAGATTTTGACTTTAAGTGGAGCTACCCTTGATTTTGCCGTAAGTAACTTAATGCCAACGTCTTGGTTATTGGCAGTTCGTACATATATGCAACAACCATATGCTTGACTGGAGGCGTCTGCAAAACCATGAATTTGAACTTGCTCATAGAATGGAAGACAGTCATATCGAGGAATATGGATCTTATGCAAATCTCGCAATGTCATGGTAAACTTATGCCATGCTGTGTGAAGACTCATAGGAATGGCCTCATCCCAATCTATCTTAAGCCTCCACAACTCTTGTAATAACATTTTGGCTTTTGTTATAATGGGACACAGCAAACCAAGTGGATCAAACAACCGAGAAGCTATGGACAACATATTACGTTTTGTTGGTTTTAGCGATGCGAAACTATCCACATCAAGATGGTATTTAAATAGATCCTCTTGAGGTTCCCAACGCATTCCAAGAGTTTTCACTGCACTCTGTTCCTACATTTTGAGAGTAACTTCTTCGCTAAAGTCAGTGTTAGAAACCTGAATGCTATGGTTGGATGCCCACTTGGCCACTGGAAACCCTCCTGATTCCAAGTTTTCACGAACTTCCTTGCACATTATGTTTAATTCCCTTACGCTGTCTGCTCCTGCCAGCATATCATCTACATAAAAACACTTTTTTATCACATCTGATCCAATAGGATGTGATTGTGCATGTATGTCGGCAAGCTCAAACAGGCAGCGTATTGCCAAAAATGGTGCGGATGCTGTACCATATGTAACGGTATTCAACTTGTATGCCCCGGTTGAGTTGTAGAAATAGATTTTAGAACCCAACAGTCAGCGGAAAAGGCATGTGAATTGAGTCGCGATTGAATAGAGAAGCATATCTTGTTTTTGCTATCGATTGTTGCACCACCTACCATTGAGACAGCTAGGGAATTTGGCTCCCGCTTGAGTCGTAGTAGTTAAGCCATGCTTTCAGATATCAAGTTTATTTGGGAGCCACAATCGAGCAAGGCTCTGGCAAGATGCAACTGACCGAATCTATCCTTTACATTCACGATAGCTGTTGCAAGAACGACTTGCTCATTATTAAGCACATGTCCCAAATATGCATCTGAACCAGTTTCGTGACTAGAAGGTGTCTCACCTTGAACAGGTGTATTATACCTGTGAAACAATGAATGGTGAGGCTTTGAACATACTCTACATTTTGTTGCTTTGCATTTTGAGACTATGTGCCCTGCGACCAGGCAATTGAGATATAACCTTTGGGCCTTAACGAATTCAAAACGCTGCATAACTGAGATGACAGCAAACGACGGACAAGAATAAATGTTGTGCGCTTCCGATTTGCAAAAAATGCATACAGGCGAGGAAGTGCGTCGTCCTTCAGCACAAACAAAGGCCGATTTGGAATGTTGGGGCTTCTTGTGTTCAATTCACAATAACGAAACTTTATAAACTGCCCTCGCAGCGATACTACCTACACAAGCCAATTAACTGGTCTGAACTATTACACGCACACAACCTATGTGTTGTGTGCACAAACAAACGAAATGTCCGAGTGATTCGGAACTAAAGAGAAGTTAATGTTGTAGGCAGCAATATAAAAGGCGGGGTGCGGGGTAGCGAGACTGTAAAAATGTAAATATCAAAACACACGCGCAATCAATGCAGTATGTAAGACGAACGAACGAGAATCAATTAAACAGAGATAAGTCAAACACTTGCTGAAACTACAGTTGTAGGCAGCAATGCAAAACGCGGGGTGCGGGGTAACAAGATACCGTTGGCCAGAAATGAAAGCGAAAGCGAACACCAAGCGTATGAGCTTAGCTGTAACTCGGGGTCAACGAACGTTCCAAAGTGAACGCGCGAAAAGACTAGCAGTAAGAATGCCAGTAAATACAAAATGTGTGTAAAGAAACGATGTTGCCGTTTGTTTATTTTAGTTTTAATATTAATCATGCAAGCAGGTTAGTATTACCAATATAACAGAAATGCAACGTATTAAGGCTTTTTGTATTTAATGTTCTTTTGTTGTTGGGGTTAGTTGCTCATATGTGCATCTATGTATACATATGTATGTTTAAATGCAAATGCGAATGTATCGATGTGTGTAGAAGTAATCACGTACACACGGATATACATATGCAGGTACACCGCTTGCATGCAATATTCAAAGAATAAGTATCAAATTTTGAGCCCTTAGTACATGCGATTATGTACTCCTATATTTATTTTCGACAATTTCTTCGTTTCAAGCAACAAGACTTGCTCAATTTTTGATACTGAATACCTGTAGGCTGTCTAGAGAATCGATAGACATAGAGCGACGACTAGATTCCATTTAAGTGTCCAGCAAAACGTTCACTTTTTGTTTTTATTGTTAATGATCACACACGACGCGCGAAGCCAACTACTGCCGACAATAATATTAATAAAAACCGCCGAATCTCGAGTCTCTGCTCGGGCGCCAATGAAAATTCTCTAAGATTTTTTAGAGAAATCAACGAAAACGAAAAATTACAAATAAAAGGACGCGGAGATCGACTTCAATGTTTTTAATGTGTGTAGTTGGCTTCAGTGCACAAACGAAAAAAAAACTATGATTTAAGTGAGAGTGGGCCACAGTCCGACCACACTCCCGGAATTCGCCGTCGGCATTTGCCGATCGTCTTAACTTAAGAGATTGAATTACGACACTTCTTGTGTTCTCTTAAATACTATTTTAACTTCTTATTTTACTATTGATGAGCTCCAACACACTCCATTCTCATTCTCTCACAATTATAATTCTTTTTTTTGAGTTAACTGCACTTCAACTTAGCAATCAATTAAAATAACAGGAGCAAGGAGTTTTTTTTTTTGTTTTAAATATTTATATTTTGGCTATTTTTGATAGGCTTTAACTTGCTACTATTCTAAATCGTCGCCGTCTACTACTAAAACTAAAACCAAAGTGTTGCCTCCTACTGTTGCATACTTTTAGGTGTAGCTCAGAATTATTTGGAGTGACAAGCGCTATACAAACCCTCCCACCAAGATCACGCTTTAGAGGGGAAACCTTTAAAAGCGGGATCCACGCTTGGAGCGAAGTGAAAATTAATCAGTTTTGCTTACTGTTTCAGATCTTTAGCATGGAATTTTCATATGTAATGGCCAATCAAGTCTTCTACGTCGTAATAGCTGTTTCCCAATTTACGCTTTTTTCGACGTTTTATAAAATTGGGTGCAAGTTTTGCGCTATATCCCTTTTCAAAGTTACTTTGCGTGAAGTTTTTCCGATATACTTCCTGACCTGCGTTGAATGAAACTTCGCGGGCTCGCAAATTGTAAGCATTTTCGTTTCTTTGGTGTTGCTTCCGCATTGATGTTATTGCTTTGTCTCGTTCTATGTCAAAACTATCATCCCCTTCAAAACACACAGAGCGATCTTCTAACAGGTTCAACCTTTTCAAGAGTTTGTATGTTGATCCGTTTGTGATCATGTTCTGACCAAAGGTTAGTCGATACGGTGTGGTGTTAATTGCTGTGTGCCAGCTCGAGCGAAGAGATCAACATATTTTGCTAAGCTGCTCATCCCAATTGTTTTGGCTGGGATGTATATAGGCTTTGATCGCTGCTATGGCTGTTCTATTAACTCTTTCTGATGCGTTGCCTTGAGGAAAATATATGGCGGTGTACGAGTAAGCTATTTTATATTGTTCTAATAGTTTATTGAAAGCATGGGATTTGAACTGCACGCCATTATCGGACACTATGACCTCGGGTGCGCCAAAGCAATGTATCAATTCTTCTTCCAGGTATTTTAAAATGGCTTCAGCAGTGAATTTTTTTACTGGCTTTAAGAACGGAAATTTAGAAAAATGGTCTAGAACTACAAAAATCCCTACATTTCCAGAACGAGAACGTGGGTATGGACCTAAAAAATCCACATATAGTTTCTGAAAAAAAAGTCTTGTCTCGCCTGTCTGGCCAAGTGTTGGCCAAAACACCACCAACACTTGTGTGACTAGCATCACAGTGCACGAAAAATTCAGCATCGAAGTTTGGGCTGTGTAGCACTGGCGCTTCGCACATTTGCTGTTTTAACTATTCAAAAGCTTTTTGTGCTTCTTTGGACCAGTCGAACTTTCTCTTTTGCTTAAGAGCATCCGTAAGAGGAGAAGCAATGGAAGCATAGTTTGTGATGAAGTTGTGGTACCAGCCTGTCATTCCTAAAAATCTACGGAGTTGTTTGACGGATCGTGGTACCGGAAAGTTAACTATGGCCGAAAGCTTTTCTGGATCAGTGGCGATAGTACCATGACCTACTATATGGCCAAGATATTTAATTTCTTTAAGGCAAAATTTACTTTTTCCAACGTTAATAGTCAAGCCCGATCTATTTAAATGAGGTGCCAATTCACCAAGAGTTGTTATATGCCGTTCGAATGTGTCGCCACTAATGTGCCACTAATAAGTAATCCAGATAAATGAACACTTCGCTTCGTAAGTGCGCCGGTATGATTCGATCCATTAATTTGGACATAGTTTGCGGTGCATTGCAAAGCCCAAATGGCATTACAGTGAACTGATATAGTGGTCGTCCTGGCACAGTAAATGCAGTCTTATCCTTAGATTTGGGTTCAAGTGGAATTTGCCAAAAAGCATCCTTTAAATCAATACTTGATATATATTCTGCCTTAGGAAGTCTACTCAAAATTGCGTCTATAAACGGCATAGGATATGCATCTTTGACTGTGACTGCGTTTACCTTTCTGCTGTCTAAACAAAGTCGGAATTTTCCTGGCTTGCGGGCCAAAACAACAGGGGAAGACCACGCACTGTTCGACTCTTCAATCACCCCTAAATCTAGCATTCGGTCTAGTTCCTCGTACATTAGCTTTCGATAGCTGGAGATACTGTTTTCAATCAATATATCGGTCACTTACCCCGTTTGCCGCTGTCCATCGACGAAAGCGCTTTCGGCGAAGATGCTGCAAAAGAGATTATTTTGGGTTCTGCAACGGTTGGATAGTGGGTCAAACCATGCCTTTTCTGCACACTTTATGTCTTATTTTACACTTTCGCTGCTTATTTGTTTATCTTGATATTAGTTTCTGGTTTATTTCATTATTTTCACAAAACTTTTATTATGTTTAATTATTTATATATCGTTTTGTTTTTCTTTTTTTTTTATTACTTTGCACTCCATTCTCGTTCTTTAGTTTCTGGTTTATTTCATTATTTTCACAAAACTGTTATTAGGTTTAATTATTTATATTTCGTTTTATTTTTCTTTTTTTTATTACTTTTCACTCCATTCTCGTTCTCTCACAATTATAATTCTTTTTTCTTCTACGTCGTAATAGCTGTTTCCCAATTTACGCTTTTTTCGACTTTTTATAAAATTGGGTGCAAGTTTCGCGCTATATCCCTTTTCAAAGTTACTTTGCGTGACGTTTCTCCGATATACTTCCTGACCTACGTTGAATGAAACTTCGCGGGCTCGCAAATTGTAAGCATTTTCGTTTCTTTGGTGTTGCTTCCGCATTGATGTTATTGCTTTGTCTCGTTCTATGTCAAAACTATCATCCCTTTCAAAGCACACAGAGCGATCTTCTAACAGGTTCAACCTTTTCAAGAGTTTGTATGTTGATCCGTTTGTGATCATGTTCTGACCAAAGAGCGAAGAGAACAACATATTTTGCTAAGCTGCTCATCCCAATTGTTTTGGCTGGGATGTATGTAGGCTTTGATCGCTGCTATGGCTGTTCTATTAACTCTTTCTGATCCGTTGCCTTGAGGAGAATATATGGCGGTGTACGAGTGAGCTATTTTATATTGCTCTAGTAGTTTATTGAAAGCATGGGATTTGAACTGCACGCCATTATCGGACACTATGACCTTGGGTGCGCCAAAGTAATGTATCAATTCTTCTTCCAGGTATTTTAAAATGGCTTCAGCAGTGAATTTTTATACTGGCTTTAAGAACGGAAATTTAGAAAAATGGTCTATAACTACAAAAATCCCTACATTTCCAGAACGAGAACGTGGGTATGGACCTAAAAAATCCACACATAGTTTCTGAAAGAAACGTCTCGTCTCGTCTGTCTGGCCAAGTGTTGGTTTCAGGCTATAATTTGACTGCTTCGTGCATTTGCATATTTCGCAGTTATTGACATATTTTCCAACGTCAGCCACCAGATTTGGCCAGAAGTAATATCTCCGTATCCTCTCTAAGGTTTTGTTGATACCACAATGCGCGGCCAAAGGGTGATCATGCGCTAATGTTAAGGCAATCGGTATTACCTCGTTCGGTAACCAAATTTTCCACGCCATATCATCAGTAACGCGGTCGCCTGTTGCATGTTCCATTCTGCGATACAATATCCCATCTACAATTTTCATATCTGGGAGTTTGACTGGACTTTGTTCAATTTGTTTCACCAAAATCTGGTGTTCTTTGCTTTTAAAGCTATCGGAGTCAATATCGATAAACTGGTTTATATCGACCGAGGCCAAATCTTCTGTAAACGTTCGAGAAAGTGCATCGGGAACGATATTTTGGCTACCCTTACGATGCTTAATTTCAAAGCTAAAGCCTTGAAGCTTAAGGGCCCATCGGGCCAGCCTACTGCTTAGGTCTGATTGAGACATTAGCCATTTAAGCGACGCATGATCGGTGACGACTGTAAATTTTTGCCCCTCAACATAGGCTCTAAATTTCTTGATTGCCAGGATGATGGCTGCCAAACACTCTTTTTCAGTCACTGAATAGTTCCTTTGGCTTTGGTTCAGCTTTCTGGACATAAATGCTATGGGAACTTCGTCGCCTGCAGCATTTAGTTGTACCAAAACACCACCAACACCTGTGTGACTAGCATCAAAGTGCAAGAAAAATTCGGCATCGAAGTTTGGGCTGTGTAGCACTGGCGCTTCGCACATTTGCTGTTTTAACTGTTCAAAAGCTTTTTGTGCTTCTTTGGACCAGTCGAACTTTCTCTTTTGCTTAAGAGGATACGTAAGAGGAGAAGCAATGGAAGCATAGTTTTGATGAATTTGTGGTACCACCCTCTCATTTCTAAAAATCTACGGAGTTGTTTGACGGATCGTGGTACCGGAAAGTTAACTATGGCCGAAAGCTTTTCTGGATCAGTGGCGATAGTGCCATTATCTACTATATGGCCAAGATATTTAATTTCTTTAAGGCAAAATTTACTTTTTCCAACGTTAATAGTCAATCCCGATCTATTTAAATGAGGTGCCAATTCACCAAGAGTTGTTATATGCCGTTCGAATGTGTCGGATACCACTAATAAGTCATCCAGATAAATGAATACTTCGCTTCATAAGTGCACTGGTATGATTCGATCCTTTAATTTCGACATAGTTTGCGGTGCATTGCAAAGCCCGAATAGCATTACAGTGAACTGATATAGTGGTCGTCCTGGCACAGTAAATGCAGTCTTATCCTTAGATTTGGGTTCAAGGGGAACTTGCCAAAAAGCATCCTTTAAATCAATACTTGATATTTATTCATCCTTAGGAAGTCTGCTCAAAATTCCGTCTATAAATGGCATAGGATATGCATCTTTGACTGTGACTGCGTTTACCTTTCTGCTGTCTAAACAAAGTCTGACTTTTCCTGGCTTGCGGACCAAAACAACAGGGGAAGACCACGCACTGTTCGACTCTTCAATCACCTCTAAATCTAAATGTTTTGTTCAAAATATATCTAAAAAAAATCGTATTTCAATTCATAAAAATATAAGGGTCATGCTACGTTTCAGTTTCCCGGTGGGTATAATTGTGTTTAGCTTACATTTAATGTGGACAGAATTGTTGTGAAATTGATTGTATGGCTGTAATTTGTAAAATTGTATCACAAAATATTCAAGCCACACATTCACAACTACAAGATAAACATAGAAAAGAAGAAAAAAAACTTCTCAACTGCTCTCCTATACTCTAGCTGGCATCGGACGTATCTTGAACGAACCGTGATCCAAAGCCTAGAGATTATATGTATGTTCAAGACTCACACCGGAGAGAAACTTATACGCTTCGTATATTGCTCTATATCAACGATGTCTATCAACAACAAAGAGAACAGAAGAGGTTTGTAAGAACAAAAATTCGGAGCATATGTATCTCAAACATATCGGCTATCCAGAATCTTTGAAATACAAAAGTAAGAAAAATAAAGAGAACCAACAAAAGAGCTTTCTTTGTCTAATTTAGGTCGGAGCATAGTTAATAGAAACTTTTCTGCTATCCAGACGCATAGACAGTGTTCGCGGCAGATCACTATTCTATCTGAGCGCTCAAGGTTGTCATACGAGTAGAATGGCCTACTTATTAACATAACAAGTCGCAAGCTAGACGCAAACTCACAGGAGAAATGGGTGAGGCTCTGGAATCTGAGAAGATCCCGAAATGGTCAAATATGGCGTCCTTTATCGAGCGCAGATGTCGAAAACTGGAAAACATGGAAAACTGCAATCAGCCAGCCTACAGGATGCGCACAAGAAGAATGGTCGAAATTCACTTGTAGCCTCTAGAAGCATCGCAAACGCGTGCCCTTTATGCTACTCAAAGGATCACTACCTACCCAAATGTCCTCGTTTCGCCAACCTATCCTCCTCTCTCCGCTTTAATGAAGCTAAGCGTATGCATCTATGCTTCAACTGCCTTCGTAAAGGTCATGCCTTACAGCAATGTCGAGCTGGACATTGCAGACACTGCCAGCAGAAGCATCACACCCTGCTGCATACAGGCCAAATCCCCTCGGCTTCAAATGCTTCCAATGCTCAGCATGGAACAATTCAGCGGCAGCAAACGCTAATCACAACTGGCTCGAATTTGGCACCTGAGCCCACAGAAAAGCAATCAGCTGACTACGTATTGTTGCCCACAGCCATCATAAACATTAAAAACAGAGCGGGTACTTTTATACCATGTCGTGCCTTGCTCGATTCAGCATCACAGCTGAATTTCGTCACCAGTCGACTGGCCAACCAATTGCAACTGGTCACGGAATAGGTGAAGCTTCTCTGTCCTCGAACGCAGCAGTCGATCTCGCTGCTCAATCGCTTGATCGGAAATACAGCGCAGCATTTTCTGCTGTTGTCACACGGACGATCACGGACTACCACCCTCATATCGGAATCGACATAACCAGCTGGAATATCCCGAAGAACATAGCACTCGTCGATCCATCGTTCTACAAATCGCAGCGAGTCGATGTATTACTTGGCGCCGGCCTGTTCTTTGAATTGCTTTGTGTGGGGCAGACCCACATAGCCAGACACTTGCCAATTTTCCAAAAAACAAGGCTTGGATGGATTGTTTCCGGAACTTTCTCTCAACCCATCAAGCATCATGCGTTTGCAGCCGTACGCAGGGAGTCTCCAGAGGATGACAACCTGACTGATATAGTTAAACGATTTTGGGAAATTGACAGTTGCTATGGTTCCACATCAACAGCCACGGAGGAAGACATGATTTGTGAAAAGTTATTCTTGAAAGGCTACACGCGCCTGGAGACAGGACAATACTCAGTGCGCTTACCAGCAAAGGAGGATCTGGATTCCCTTGGAGACTCATTCCATCGGGCTTTGGGGCGCTTCAAGTCTCTCGAGTCTAGACTCCAAATGAATCGACAGCTGAAAAAGCAGTATTCAGCATTTCTTCAGGAATACATAGACCTAGGACACATGTCATTAGCCTCCAGCCATCATGACGGACCGCGTTTTTATTTACCTCACCACTGTGTAGAAAAACCGGACAGCACATCCACAAAGTTGCACGTAGTTTATGACGGATCAGCAAAAACTACAACTGGCGCATCTCTTAATGATCTTTTATTTGCTGGCCCATCCATTCAATCCAAGCTTTTTAACATACTGATCAGATTTCGTTTCTTCAAGGTTGCTATGTGTGGAGATATTTCCAAGATGTATCGTTGTGTGCGTATTTCCCCACCAGATCAATACCTGCAATGCATCCTGTGGCGCAACAATCCCGACGAACCAATAAACGTGTACACCCTGAATACAGTTACGTACGGAACAAAGCCTGCAGCGTTTCTCGCAATTCGCGCCATGCATCAGCTGACCTACGATGAGGAAACGTCATTTCCGCTTGCCGCAAGGATCGTCCGAAAAGATTTCTATGTGGACGACTTGATCTCAGGTGGTGACTCCATCAAGGAAGCGATGGAAATTCGACAGCAAGTCAAGCAGTTTCTCGCTAGAGGACTATTTCCAATAAGGAAATGGTGCTCGAATGAGTCTGCCGCTCTTGAGGGTGAAGCCGAAACTGATTGCGGCACAAGTATTGCCAAGGCGCTCGGTTTAGCCTGGGACCCCGCATCTGACTTTTTGCTTTTCAATTTCACCGACATTATCCCTAACGGACCAACTACAAAGCGCAGCGTATTATCCACACTAGCAAAATTCTACGACCCATTGGGACTCATCTCTCCTATCATTACAAGGATGAAAGTGTTCATGCAAGCACTCTGGAAGGAAAACATCGATTGGGATGAGAGCCTTCCGCAGCACCTTCATTCAGCGTGGACGGAAATTACATCGCAGTTATCCTTTGTTCACACCCTTAAGTTTCCGCGCTTCATCATGGCACCTGCAGGAAGATATGAAATCCACGGTTTCTGCGACGCCAGTATAGCAGCGTATGGAGCATGCATCTACGTGAGATCTGAAGTTGATGGAGACTATTCAACGCATTTGCTGTGCTCAAAGTCGAGAGTAGCTCCGTTAAAGGCATTAACAATTCCTAAACTTGAACTCTCGTCGGCACTAATCCTATCGGAGCTCATATCAATCGTCGCAAAGGACATTTCATTCAAGTGTGAATATCATTGCTGGACAGATTCAACAATAGCGTTAGCATGGTTGCGCGACTGCCCTTCTAACTACAATGTGTTTGTGGCAAATCGGGTAACGCAAATCCAGGACTTAACGAGAGGCATGACGTGGCATCATGTCACTTCGCAACTGAACCCAGCTGACGTCCTATCGCGAGGATGCACCCCACTTGAACTTATCAACTCGCAACTATGGCATTATGGACCATCCTTTTTGCGCCTGCCCATGTCAAAATGGCCGAAAACGGTAGCACCAGCAGTGGAACTTCCAGAGCGACGAAGCAGAGTTCTCATTTCTACGTCATACAGAGACATCGCAACTGATTGTAAGTTTCACAACTCTTTTGCAAAGCTGGACCGAATATTTGCGTATGTACATCGATTTGTTAACAGAGACTCTCCAAAGCAAATGGGATCTATCACACTGCAGGAAATTAAATCGGGCACCCATCTCATGATTCGAAGCATCCAGAAGATTCACTTCGTCGAGGACTACAAAGCACTCAGAGAGAGCAAGTCGCTGCCTAGAAGGAGTCCGCTGAAATCTTTGCAACCATTCATGGATTCTATAGGTCTTATGCGAGTTGGAAACATCGTGCTGTTGAAGGAAGAAAACGTGCCTCCGCTCAAGTGGCCTTTCGGCCGAATTGAAAGCACAATAGTTGGAGACGACGGCGCAGTCAGAGTAGCAGTCATACGCACAGCCACAGGATTGACAAAGAGAGCCATCGCCAAGATAGCAGTGCTGCCAATCAAGACCAAATCGATTGAAAGTTGACCCTTTCAATGGGGGGAGTATGTTCGCGGCAGATCACTGCTTTATCTAGTCGCTGAAGGTTGCCATACGAGTAGAATCAGCTCTTAAAATCTATGTTCTATGCAGCTGTTAAGTCTTATGTTAAGCAGCTGCTAAATCTCATGCTAGCAGCTGTTAGGTCTAACTTTAAACACTCGTAAAACAGTCTCTTCTCGCAACACATGTAAAAAATGCAGCGGCACAATAATAATTAATAATATTAAACCCTTGCTTTTAATTCGAAATGAAGTAACCAATCAGTGTACCCGTAAACAAAAATAATGAAGAGATCTTTAAGCCCAATATGGGCTTAATCGATACAAAAACAATGGATTCCACTGCAAACGTAATAAACAAATTGAAGATCGAGTCAAACAATTTAAGCTATATAACAATAATTCTGTTAGCAATTTTTATACTAATGATAATACATGCACTTATAGAAGTGTATAAACTCCACAATAAATGCTTAAAAAAACGATATAATAGCAGGGCCGATGGCCTAGAAACAATTTAATTTTTAAATAATTATGTCATTAATGAAAGAAAAATAATAATAAAATCGAAACAAAAATTTTAATATTTAACCAGTAGGAAAAGCAACAGTCGCGCTGCACGCGACAGTTGGATACCCTTCGACCTATGTTCCGGTGTAGTTTAATTTGTTAAAATCATACACATATAGATAGGCACATGCTTGAAAATGATTCCCGACAGATGGCGCTCGCGCTTTGCGCTCGCCCGCCTCTCTTGTTAGCTGATACAAGCACTTGGTTTTATGCACATACTTTCTTAAATAACTTCTGTGTTTATTGTCCGATTGGATTGCAATTTCGAGAATACGTAGATATTTTAATGAGCTTAGTATATGTTAAAGTCAGAAAGTTGTATCTTTTATACAGCGCTTACAAATTAAGTTCAAAAATTAAAAATGTTTATTTGCGGGGGCGGTGGGCGTGGCACATAACATTTGAAATAAAGTTGATCAGCTTATAGTACACAGGAGCCTTCCTGCCAAATTTGGTAACTCTAGCTTTTATAATAGCTGAGATCTGTGCGTTCACACAGACAGACAGACAGACAGACGGACATGGCTCAATCGACTCGGCTTGTGATCCTGAGCAAGAATATATATACTTCATGGGGTCTCCGACGCCTCCTTCTGCCTGTTACATACATTTGCACAAAGTTAGTATACCCTTTTTTGACCATTTTCAATGGTCGAAGGGTATAAAAATGTTTCAAATAAATTATGGATTGGCAAAACTTAATAGCCATCTTAAAAGAAATAAAAGAAAAATTTAATTTAAAATTTTATAAATGTTTGTCTCAGAATAGGAGAATCCAAAAACAAACTGCCAATAAGCATACAACCATTCTGGTAGAATCCTTTAATCAGGCAAGATCCCTTATACATAACCTAAGAGGGAAACTGGACAAAAAACAGTGGTCAACAGTATCCAAATTTTTGATTAGACTAAGAAATAACCTAATAAATATCAAAGAAAGGTACGATTTAAACATATCGATACCAACAATTCTAAATTCCCCTTTGACTCTAAGTGAAAAAGCAACAGAATCGTTCAATGATTCTGACTCTAAACTAGAAATCAAAGAACAAGACCTGAACGATCTGACAATACCAGTAATATTGCAATTGCCGGAAGATTCAGGGAATATAGAAGATCAGGACATAGAATTAAGCAAAATGACGGACAATTCAGCCGCAATTAGGGCCTACATAAGGGAAGTGTCGAGCGCAGTATCAGAGTTTGATGGACAAAAGATCCATCTTCAGAGGTTTATTATGACCATCATATTAGTAGACCTTGCAAAAGGATCATTTGAGGACATTGCAGTCCAAGTTATAAAATCAAATTGATTGAGCGAATCTACAATTGAAGCAATAATTAACAAATTGCAAACTTCAATTGTTGGGGAGACATCCCAAAACATCAAGGCAACATTATCCACTGTACAACAAAAAGGCAAAACAGCTATCAACGACCGAAGTTGATAATTTACGTAAGCTCCTAGAAGCCTCGTATATCGATGAAGGTTTAACAAGTGAGCATACCAATAGATTGAGTACTAGGGATGCCATCGATGTTATGATCAAAAAGACCGAACACGAAAGTGTGAAAACTGTGCTAGAAGCAGGTACGTGCACAACTATGGATGCTGCCATAGGTGCGTACATAAGAACTAGCACCAGAGTAACCGGAAATGTGAATCATGTAATGTATTCAAAGAGAGGTTACTCTAACAGAGGCCAAGGTTATAGAGGTAATGGTCGCGGCAGAGGAAATGGCCATTACAATAACCGTTACAATAACAATAATTACAATTACGGCAATAACGGCAACCAAAATAATGGTAACAAATTTAGAGGCCGTGGCAACTCAAGTAGAGGAAGCCGAAACAATCAAAATCGAAATACGAGGGTCGTTTGATAAGTCCGTGACTTTTTGAATAAAATATATTTTTTTCGTCAAAGAAGCGTTTTATTTCTCAACATAATCTCCTTTTAGCTCTATACATTTAGTCCAGCGTTTTTCCAATTTTTTTATTCCTTCCAAATAATAGGTTTTCTCAAGGCCCTCAAAATAGTCGTTTGTTTCTGTGATGACCTCTTCATTTGACCCGAATCTCTTACCGCCGAGCCATTTCTTCATGTTTGGAAACAAAAAATAGTCACAGGGGGCTAAATCTGGAGAATATGCTGGATGGGGTAGCAGTTCGTAGCCCAATTTATGAAATTTTGCCATGCTGACTACACACGCGTGCACCCGTGCATTGTCCTGATGGAACAGCACTTTTTTTTCGCCAAATGCGGTCGTTTCTGCTTCAAATCAATATCGAATCTGTCCAAAAGCTCTGAATAATATTCGCCGGTGATCGTTTTACCCTTTTCAAGGTAATCGATGTGAATGATACCTTGTGCATCCCAAAAAACTGTGGCCATGACCTTGTTGGCCGACAGACCCACCTTGGCCTTCTTTGGTGCACGTTCACCCGGAGAAACCCACTGTCTTGATTGTTCTTTGGTCTCTGGTGTGGTGTGGTGGATCCATGTTTCGTCTACGGTAACGAAACGGCGCAAAAATTCGTTTGGATTGCGGTTGAACATCGCCAAACACTCCTTTGAAATGGTCACACGGTTGCGCTTATGGTCGTGTGTGAGCAATCGCGGCACCCATCGCGCGGAAAGCTTTTTTCATGTCCAAATATTCATGTAAAATGTGATGTACCCGTTCAGTTGAGATGCCTACAGCCTCAGCTACCTCACGCACTTTCATTCTCCGATCATCCAATATCATTCCATGGATTTTGTCGACGATTTCTGGCATGACGACCTCTTTTGGGCGACCTGAACGTTCGGCATCACTTGTACTGGTACGACCACAACGGAACTCAGTAAACCATTTCTTAACCATTGAAATTGATGGTGCAGAGTCCCCATAATATTTATCAAGTCTTTCCTTGGTTTCGGTGATGGATTTTTTACGCAAAAAATAATGCTTAATTAGCACACGAAATTCACTTTTTTCCATTTTCGTTAAAATTCACGAGATCGTCTGCTTTCAATGACTATAAAACGCAAACCAAAAAACGCAGCTTTCTCAAAATTTTACAGTCAGCTGTTAATCGATAACTGCTGACAGGAGCAGTGTTGTATTTAGAGCAGGTGCGCGGCAAATACAAAAAGGACTTATCAAACGACCCTCGTAATAACAATAATAATGATAATGCTAGTGTGAGAGTAAGCCAAAATAATTCGGGAAACGCTCAACAACCCTCAGATACACAGCAATAAATAAAGCTCATGTACATTCAATCAATCTAAGTTTAAATATATTCATTGCATTTGACCATGTGGTAACAGGAAAAAGATTAATTTTCTTAGTTGACACAGGTGCAGATATTTCTATACTAAAAGAAGAAGCCGACTACTTCAATAGTATACAAGATGACAGTATAATAAATATTGAAGGCATAAGCAAAGAGATTATTGAATCTAGGGATTAACCTCAATAAAGCTACAAACAGATAAATACATAATTCCTCACAATTTTCATATTGTTAATCAACAATTTCTCACACCATGTGATGGAATAATTGGCTTTGATTTAATAAACAAATTTAACTGCCAATTAGACTTCAAACCAAAAGAAGATTGGTTTATAAAATTAGATTACCATTTCAACATCAAACGATGTTCATGTCCGAATATAAAATACGCATCATACTGATAAACTAGTAGATGCAAACAACTTAAAATACGAGCCATTTTCAAACTGTGATGTGGTTCAACCAAATAAAGATACACAGATATATTTGGTCTGACAACAGAACCAATATCGGCTAATAATTTATACAAACAAAGATTGAGATTTGAAAGATGATGAGCCAGTATACTCGTATATTAAAAACCAGTAAGAAAAGCAACAGTCGCGCGGCACCCGACAGTGGGATACCCTTCGACCTACGTTCCTATGTATGTACACATATGCATATGCACATGATTTAAAATTATTCTCGATAGATGGCGCTCGCGCTTCGCGCTTGTCTGCCTCCCTTGTTAGTAGACACAAGCACTTGGTTTTATGCTCATACTTTCTTAAATAACTTCTGTGTTTATTGACCGATCGGATTACAATTTCGAGAATACGTAGATATTTTATTCAGTTTATTATATGTTAAAGTCAGAAAGTTGTATCTTTTATACAGCGCTTATAAATTTTTTTTTTTATTTTTTTTTGTTCTTTATTATTTATTGAATCTTTCCTTTGTGTTAAGAGACTAACAATAAGTATTCAAATCTTAATCTAGCTTAGTTAACTTTCACTTAGTGATAGTGTTTGTGGTTAATGCCCTAATAAGTTTATTGCTGGGCTGGGAGGTTGTTGCGGTGCAGCCGGCTTTGACTGCATACTCGGATTAGTTTTCTTGCGAGGGGATTTGAATGGGTGGTCAGCTTTTCTTGGTATTTCATTTTCTTCTCAGTTATTACTTCGATTACTAATTTGATTTTGAGGTCTCTGTGTATGTCTTCGTTCCGAAGGAACCACGGCGCTCCAGTGATAGTTCTCAGAATTCTTGACTGTGCTCGCTGGATAATGTCTATGTTACTTCTGGATGCGTTGCCCCACAGCTCGGATCCATAAGTCCAGATAGGTTTTAAGACGGAGCTGTATCGAAGAGCTTTGAACTCCAGACTAAGTGGAGAGCGAGCATTTATGAGCCAGTGGAGGCTCCTTGCTTTAAGTTTAAGATGTATCGTCTTGGTTTCTATATGCTTGCGCCAAGTCAGCCGCCTGTCCAGATGAACACCCAGATATGTTACCTCGTCGGCTTGTGGAATGAATATGTTATTCAGGACCAGTGGTGGGCATGTTTGTTTGGTTAAGGTAAAGGTAACCTGCTTACATTTTTGTACATTTTTTTAAATTCTCCAGTCGGCAAGCCATCGTTCTACAGATAGGTTTTAAGACGGAGTTGTATAGAAGAGCTTTGAACTCCAGACTAAGTGGAGAGCGAGCATTTATGAGCCAGTGGAGGCTCCTTGCTTTAAGTTTAAGATGTATCGTCTTGGCTTCTATATGCTTGCGCCAAGTCAGCCGCCTGTCCAGATGAACACCCAGATATGTTACCTCGTCGGCTTGTGGAATGAATATGTTATTCAGGACCAGTAGTGGGCATGTTTGTTTGTTTAAGGTAAAGGTAACCTGCTTACATTTTTGTACATTTTTTTAAATTCTCCAGTCGGCAAGCCATCGTTCTACAGATGTTAAGTGTCGGGATAGGAGTGCCGTGGCTTTTGCTGGGCATTTGGAGCGACTGAGTATCGCGGTATCATCAGCGAACGTAGAGGTTGTTAGATTGTAGTCTGTGGGGAAATCCGTGTATAGGATTGGACCCAGAACACTGCCTTGTGGCACTCCAGCTTCGATTGCGCAATCACGTGAGGTGCTTGTATTGCATCTTATTACAAACACTCTGTTGTATAGGTACAACCTCAGTAGCTTATGTGTGCTTTGGGGCAAGAGCTTGATTATTTTAAACAAAAGTCCATCCAGCCACACTCTGTCTAATGCCTGCGCGACGTCTAGAAAAATGGCTGTGCAATATTCTCGATGTTCAAAAGCAGTACGAATTTCTGACGTGATTCGATTGACCTGTTCGATGGTTCCATGTTTTTCTCTGAAGCCAAATTGATATGTTGGAGTAGCATTTTTTCAAACAACTTTGAGAGACAAGTTAGTAAGCTTATCGGTCTATATGATGATGGCTGCGTTTTATCTTTTCCTGGCTTTGGAATCATTACTATGGTCGACTTTTTCCATTTTTGAGGGAAGTATCCAAGCTTGGCGATTGCGTTGAACAACAAGCAGATGTGCAAAATTGCACACTTTGGGAGTTCAATGAGCATTTTTGGAGTTATTAAGTCGAAGCCAGGCGATTTTCTTGGCTTTAGTTGCTCTTTGATAACCTTTGCTAATTCACATGGTCGGAATTCAATGGGTTCTTGAGGTTCTAAATTTGCTGCTATTAAAGGAGGGAGAATAAATGAGTTGGTAGCGGGATTTGGTCGGAATACATTTTCTAAATGGTCAGCGAAAGCACTGGCTTTTTCCTCATCACTGCGAAACCAGGTGCCAGAGGGACTTCGTAGTGGCATAATTGACGCTATTGGAGTCTTTAGGTTTCTGTGGGCTCTCCACAAAGGGTGCTTAGTGCTGGTGGGAGAGAGTTGCTCGATATATAAACGTTGGCTGTTTTCTTCCTCTTGTTTAACAGCTTTGGTAAGCCTGCGTGTGGCTATTTTAAGCATGTGTTTTGTAGTTGGTGATCTATTGGACTGCCACTCCCTTCGTAGGCGTCGTTTATCTTATACCAGCCGCTCGATTTCTCGGTTAGTTCTGATGTAGTTTGGTTTTGCATACGTCACTGGCGGGGTGGAAGCCTTTGCAGCCGAAACTAGAATATTTTCAAGAGTGTCCGTTGACTTGTCTATATCCTCCTTACTAGATAATGCCGGCGTTAGTTCTATGTGTGAACAGACAAACTTTTTATATCTTGGCCAGTTTGTTCTAAAATTTGTGAGTCTGTAGGGTGGGTCGACTATGTGGGGGCGATTTAGCATATTTAGAAGAACAGGGGAGTGATCTGATGATAAATCTGCTAGTGCTTCGGCGGAGACCATGTTGCAGGGGACTTGTTTAGTAATTGCAAAATCAATCAGGTCTGGGATTTTTCTCGGGTCTGCTGGCCAGTATGTAGGACTACCCGGGGATACATAGTCTAGCTTGTTTTTCGGCTTCATCAGCGCATTGTACAACTGCTTACCCTTTGGCGTCACAAGTCGAGATCCCCAATGGGTGTGCTTGGCGTTATAGTCACCCGCTGCGATGAATCTGTCACCTAGAGTGTTAAAGAATTCCATGAATTGATCCTCAGAGATTGGAAAGCGTGGTGGGCAGTAGACTGCGGCTAGAGTCATTGACCCATTGTTGAGTTGTAAGGCTATGGACGTAGATTGTAAGTGGTTTTTGTCAAAATTGTTTAAGTGGTGGTGTTTTATGCGATTTCTGATGAGTATTCCAGTGCCTCCATGAGCTTTACCATCTGGATGATTTTTACCATAGAACAAGTATCCTGGTATATGAAAATTGTATTTATTTGTGAGGTGCGTTTCTGATAGTAGCATTACGTCGATGTTTTTTTCGTTAATGAACTGTGTGAGTTCTTGTGTATGCCGTGAAACGTTATTTGCGTTCCACAGAGATATCCGTAGGGAAGCCATTATGGGGATTTTGAAGATACAAGAAGTTGTATCAGGATATTTTGGTTTTTCATGAGCTCCTGCAAAGTATTTTGCATGAACGTCATGAAGTCTTTCATGCTTTGCTGTAGGGATAGCATCATGGCTTCGATGCCACTTTGTTGAGTCTGTTGGATATTTGTCAATGTTTGTTCGGAATGAGCAGTTCTTGCCGGTGGGGCGGGGGCATCAAGTCCGGATTTTAAGGCGCTCGCGAAAGAAATTCCAGGAGTAGTGGGTTGCGGAGAGTAGAAATTGACTTTGTTGTATGTATGTGCTGTGGCAATACGTTTGTTCAGGCGGCTCTTCAATTCTTTGTAAACCACACAGCCTCTGTAGTTTGCAGTATGCTTTTCTCCGCAGTTACTGCATTTCTTCACAGACTTATCTTCCTTATTTTTGGGGCAGTTAGTGGTAGTATGAGGTCCGCTACAGACAACACATACGGACTTAAGGGTGCAGTATGCCTTAGTGAGGCCGTATTCTTGGCAATTAGTACATTGAACTGGATTGATACGTTTGTGCGGCTCCTCCACGGTGATCCTCCGATGTAGCAAGTACTGTAGATTGTATATTGGATGCACTTCGTTTTTCTTTAGGGCCTGGACCTCTGGTTCGAGTTCTATTTTAAATAGTGGCTGCGGAACTTTGTCTTTGTTTTAAATATTAATAGCTGTTTTTTCAGAAAAGTTTTTGACTTTCAGAGCCTCGATTATTTCGGCAGGTGTCACTGTTGCTTCAATGCCTTTAAGTACTACCTGTAGCCCTTTGCAACTTTTTAATTGGTAGGTGTAGTAGTTTTTACCAGCTTCATTTAGGTATTTAGTCACTATACGGTGGTCTGCTTCTGTTTGAATCTGTAGATAGCATATCGGTTTGAATTGTTTACTGCAGAGTTTTCATTGCCGTTGTTGGCTCGATTAATTTTGGGTTGATTACCCGCCTTATTGTTTTGCAGGCTGAGTTTTCTCTTGATTTGGATGTAGCGATCCATGCCAGTCTGCACAGCCGAAGTTGTCTTCTGCTTTTGTTTTGGTTCTTCTTTGCGTGCATTATTGTTGTTGCCAATGGCCGGTGTTGCTGTCTTATTTACAGTTGGCACAGCAATAATTAGTTGGTCCGCTGACGAGGTTGTTGTTGTGGTAGCAGTGACAGTTGCTAGGAAGGTCACTGCACTTGTTATTGCAGTAGTACAGTAACCCGGAATGGTCGTTTGGCGCTGCGAGAAGAGCGGGATAGGAGAGGCGGTCTCTTCGCTCCATAAATTGAGTTCAAAAATTAAATTATTAATTTGCGGGGCGGTGGGAGTGGCATCCAACATTTGAAATAAACTTGAACTACACAGAAATGTTCATGCCAAATTTGGTTACTCTAGCTCTTATAATAGCTGAGATCTGTGTGTTCATCTGGTCATCCGGACATCCGGACATCCGGACAGACAGACAGACATGGCTCAATCGACTCGGCTAGTGATCCTGAGCAAGAATATATATACTTTATGGGGTCTGCCACGCCTCCTTCTGCCTGTTACATACATTTGCACAAAGTTAGTATACCCTTTTTTGACCATTTTCAATGGTCGAAGGGTATAAAAATAATTCATAATTGAAAAACCGATTGATAGTAACTTAAAATCAAATAATTGGCAAAACCGCCAACTTATGGATTGGCCTTTTAAAATCGCCGGTTGCCGTTTTCACCTCGGCCACTCGAACCTTGCCATCCGCTCCTTTTATGGTTGCGTTGACCCTGCCGGTAATCCAATGCTGGGGTGGAGTGTTGTCGTCGTGCACGATGACCAATGCGCCGACCTCGAGATTGGCCGCCTCGACCTGCCACTTGGCCTTGCCTTGCAGCTCCGGCATGTAGTCCCTGGACCACGCTTGCCAGAACCGCTGTCTGAGCATTGACAGCAGCTGCCACCTGCGCGTATACTGCCACCCTTTGGTCTGCTCGTCGCGCTCGGACCCTTGCGGAAGCGAACACAGGGCTTGGCCTATGAGCAGGTGCCCTGGTGTTAGGGCCTCTCCATCGTTGGGGTCTGCGCTGCATGGCGTCAACGGACGCGAGTTGAGGATTGCCTCGACCTCTGCCAAGTGTGTGCGGACCTCTGCCTCTGTGAGGGAGGCGTCTCCTATTTGCCGCAGCAGCAGACCCTTCGCCGGTTTCCGCTGCGAACGACTGCATTCTGCTCCTCGAATGCCTTCAGAAGATCCTGGAGCTGGTTCCCGGCACCTAGAAAATTCGTCGCGTTGTCGGAATATATCCTCCGCGGAACGCCACGTCTTGCGATGAAACTTCTAAGGGCAATAATAAATAATAAAACAATTAGTGGATAAATCAGGAACCAACTCTTTGTGAACAGCCTTCGACGCAAAACATACGAATATTACATTTTAATAGGTGGCCGGCCACGAATTCGAAATGAAATGTTTGTCGGTCCACAAAAATCAACTCCACAGATATAAAAGGGACGCACTGCGGAAAACCTGTCTGTGGGTAGATCACCCATTATTTGGCCTAATAATTTTGGCTTATATCGAAAACAATGAATGCATCTTCGAACTATTTGAGTGCATTCTCTTCGAGCATTTACGATCCAAATCTCTTGTTGAAGCAGACTGAGCATTGTTTTTGGACCGGCATGGTAATTTTTTAAATGTAAGTGTCGAAGATATATTTCAACCAAATGATTTTTGTTTGGCAATAAAATCGGAAATTTAGTGTTATGTGACAATGGAGCATTTAAAAGTCTGCCACCTACGGTTCTTTGAATAATTTCAAATAATTTTAACGAGGCGAAATGCAGCTCATCGGAACTTAATTATTTCGATCGTTTCTGTGTTTTACACAAATTTAGAAGGTGCCGAATCTGGACAACTGACAGTTGAAGACCTGAAGATACCACTACGATCGATAAGCCACAGCTTAGAAGAAAGCGCTGCATTAATAGCAGGAAGAAGGTGGCACAGTACAACAAATTGCAAGATAGCCCGCACTATGTGCAAACATACAAATGCGAAATTGGCCGAATATGTCATTCAGCTCCCGAGAAGAGACTGCAGAATAATGATGGGTATACTCACGGGTCACTGCCTGACCGCAACTCACGCTAAGAAGTTGGGCATTACCGACAATGAAGAATGCACGAAATGTAAGGTACCAGAAGTAAAAGAAACTCTGGAGCACCTCATCTGCGACTGCCCCGCACTCATGACCTCGAGAGCGAAATGCCTTGGAAGCCCACTGCTTGTATCACTGGAAGAAGCAGCGGGCCTGGCACCCCAAAAACTCCTGGCTTTTGTCAAACTAACCAGCACACTAGACTGGGATAATTATATCGAAATTAACAGCCTCCATCACTTATCCGGCAACACTAAGGATCATACTGATCTATGTGAGGCCCCCACTTGGGGGCCTGCCGATATAACCTAACCTAAGCAATACCATGAGAAGTGGAGGTTTCCTCAATCAAGCAATAGGGTGGCCCGATGGGCCCTTAAGCTTCAAGGCTTTAGCTTTGAAATTAAGCATCATAAGGATAGCCAAAATATCGTTCCCGATGCACTTTCTTGAACGTTTACAAGATTTGGCCTCGGTCGATATAAACCAGTTCATCGATATTGACTCCGATAGCTTTAAAAGCAAAGAATACCAGATTTTGGTGAAACAAATTGAACAAGGTCCAGTCAAACTCCCAGATATAAAAATTGTAGATGGGATATTATATCGCAGAATGGAACATGCAACAGGCGACCGCGTTACTGATGATATGGCGCGGAAAATTTGGTTACCGAACGAGGTAATACCGATTGCCTTAACATTAGCGCATGATCACCCTTTGGCCTCGCATTGTGGTATCAACAAAACCTTAGAGAGGATACGGAGATATTACTTCTGGCCAAATCTGGTGGCTGACGTTAGAAAATATGTCAATAACGGCGAAATATGCAAATGCACGAAGCACCCAAATTATAGCCTGAAACCAACACTTGGCCAGACAGGCGAGACAAGACTTTTTTTTCAGAAACTATATGTGGATTTTTTAGGTCCATACCCACGTTCTCGTTCTGGAAATGTAGGGATTTTTGTAGTTCTAGACCATTTTTCTAAATTTCCGTTCTTAAAGCCAGTAAAAAAATTCACTGCTGAAGCCATTTTAAAATACCTGGAAGAAGAATTGATACATTGCTTTGGCGCACCCGAGGTCATAGTGTCCGATAATGGCGTGCAGTTCAAATCCCATGCTTTCAATAAACTATTAGAACAATATAAAATAGCTCACTCGTACACCGCCATATATTTTCCTCAAGGCAACGCATCAGAAAGAGTTAATAGAACAGCCATAGCAGCGATCAAAGCCTATATACATCCCAGCCAAAACAATTGGGATGAGCAGCTTAGCAAAATATGTTGTTCTCTTCGCTCGAGCTGGCACACAGCAATTAACACCACACCGTATCGACTAACCTTTGGTCAGAACATGATCACAAACGGATCAACATACAAACTCTTGAAAAGGTTGAACCTGTTAGAAGATCGCTCTGTGTGTTTTGAAAGGGATGATAGTTTTGACATAGAACGAGACAAAGCAATAACATCAATGCGGAAGCAACACCAAAGAAACGAAAATGCTTACAATTTGCGAGCCCGCGAAGTTTCATTCAACGCAGGTCAGGAAGTATATCGAAGAAACTTCACGCAAAGTAACTTTGAAAAGGGATATAGCGTGAATCTTGCACCCAATTTTATAAAAAGTCGAATAAAGCGTAAATTGGGAAACAGCTATTACGACGTAGAAGAAAAAAGAATTATAATTGTGAGAGAACGAGAATGGAGTGAAAAGTAATAAAAAAAAAGAAAAATAAAACGAAATATAAATAATTAAACATAATAAAAGTTTTGTGAAAATAATGAAATAAACCAGAAACTAAAGAACGAGAATGGAGTGAAAAGTAATAAAAAAAAAAGAAAAACAAAACGATATATAAATAATTAAACATAATAAAAGTTTTGTGAAAATAATGAAATAAACCAGAAACTAATATCAAGATAAACAAATAAGCAGCGAAAGTGTAAAATAAGACATAAAGTGTGCAGAAAAGGCATGGTTTGACCCACTATCCAACCGTTGCAGAACCCAAAATAATCTCTTTTGCAGCATCTTCGCCGAAAGCGCTTTCGTCGATGGACAGCGGCAAACGGGGTAAGTGACCGATATATTGATTGAAAACAGTATCTCCAGCTATCGAAAGCTAATGTACGAGGAACTAGACCGAATGCTAGATTTAGGGGTGATTGAAGAGTCGAACAGTGCGTGGTCTTCCCCTGTTGTTTTGGCCCGCAAGCCAGGAAAATTCCGACTTTGTTTAGACAGCAGAAAGGTAAACGCAGTCACAGTCAAAGATGCATATCCTATGCCGTTTATAGACGCAATTTTGAGTAGACTTCCTAAGGCAGAATATATATCAAGTATTGATTTAAAGGATGCTTTTTGGCAAATTCCACTTGAACCCAAATCTAAGGATAAGACTGCATTTACTGTGCCAGGACGACCACTATATCAGTTCACTGTAATGCCATTTGGGCTTTGCAATGCACCGCAAACTATGTCCAAATTAATGGATCGAATCATACCGGCGCACTTACGAAGCGAAGTGTTCATTTATCTGGATTACTTATTAGTGGCACATTAGTGGCGACACATTCGAACGGCATATAACAACTCTTGGTGAATTGGCATCTCATTTAAATAGATCGGGCTTGACTATTAACGTTGGAAAAAGTAAATTTTGCCTTAAAGAAATTAAATATCTTGGCCATATAGTAGGTCATGGTACTATCGCCACTGATCCAGAAAAGCTTTCGGCCATAGTTAACTTTCCGGTACCACGATCCGTCAAACAACTCCGTAGATTTTTAGGAATGACAGGCTGGTACCACAACTTCATCACAAACTATGCTTCCATTGCTTCTCCTCTTACGGATGCTCTTAAGCAAAAGAGAAAGTTCGACTGGTCCAAAGAAGCACAAAAAGCTTTTGAATAGTTAAAACAGCAAATGTGCGAAGCGCCAGTGCTACACAGCCCAAACTTCGATGCCGAATTTTTCGTGCACTGTGATGCTAGTCACACAAGTGTTGGTGGTGTTTTGGTACAACTAAATGCTGCAGGCGACGAAGTTCCCATAGCATTTATGTCCAGAAAACTGAACCAAAGCCAAAGGAACTATTCAGTGACTGAAAAAGAGTGTTTGGCAGCCATCCTGGCAATCAAGAAATTTAGAGCCTATGTTGAGGGGCAAAAATTTACAGTCGTCACCGATCATGCGTCGCTTAAATGGCTGATGTCTCAATCAGACCTAAGCAGTAGGCTGGCCCGATGGGCCCTTAAGCTTCAAGGCTTTAGCTTTGAAATTAAGCATCGTAAGGGTAGCCAAAATATCGTTCCCGATGCACTTTCTCGAACGTTTACAGAAGATTTGGCCTCGGTCGATATAAACCAGTTCATCGATATTGACTCAGATAGCTTTAAAAGCAAAGAATACCAGATTTTGGTGAAACAAATTGAACAAGGTCCAGTCAAACTCCCAGATATAAAAATTGTAGATGGGATATTATATCGCAGAATGGAACATGCAACAGGCGACCGCGTTACTGATGATATGGCGCGGAAAATTTGGTTACCGAACGAGGTAATACCGATTGCCTTAACATTAGCGCATGATCACCCTTTGGCCTCGCATTGTGGTATCAACAAAACCTTAGAGAGGATACGGAGATATTACTTCTGGCCAAATCTGGTGGCTGACGTTAGAAAATATGTCAATAACTGCGAAATATGCAAATGCACGAAGCACCCAAATTATAGCCTGAAACCAACACTTGGCCAGACAGGCGAGACAAGACTTTTTTTTCAGAAACTATATGTGGATTTTTTAGGTCCATACCCACGTTCTCGTTCTGGAAATGTAGGGATTTTTGTAGTTCTAGACCATTTTTCTAAATTTCCGTTCTTAAAGCCAGTAAAAAAATTCACTGCTGAAGCCATTTTAAAATACCTGGAAGAAGAATTGATACATTGCTTTGGCGCACCCGAGGTCATAGTGTCCGATAATGGCGTGCAGTTCAAATCCCATGCTTTCAATAAACTATTAGAACAATATAAAATAGCTCACTCGTACACCGCCATATATTTTCCTCAAGGCAACGCATCAGAAAGAGTTAATAGAACAGCCATAGCAGCGATCAAAGCCTATATACATGCCAGCCAAAACAATTGGGATGAGAAGCTTAGCAAAATATGTTGTTCTCTTCGCTCGAGCTGGCACACAGCAATTAACACCACACCGTATCGACTAACCTTTGGTCAGAACATGATCACAAACGGATCAACATACAAACTCTTGAAAAGGTTGAACCTGTTAGAAGATCGCTCTGTGTGTTTTGAAAGGGATGATAGTTTTGACATAGAACGAGACAAAGCAATAACATCAATGCGGAAGCAACACCAAAGAAACGAAAATGCTTACAATTTGCGAGCCCGCGAAGTTTCATTCAACGCAGGTCAGGAAGTATATCGGAAAAACTTCACGCAAAGTAACTTTGAAAAGGGATATAGCGCAAAACTTGCACCCAATTTTATAAAACGTCGAAAAAGCGTAAATTGGGAAACAGCTATTACGACGTAGAAGACTTGATTGGCCATTACATAGGAAAATTCCACGCTAAAGATCTGAAACAGTAGGCAAAACTGATTAATTTTCACTTTGCTCTAAGCGTGGATCCTTTTAAAGGTTTCCCCTCTAAAGCGTGATCTTGGTGGGAGGGTTTGTAGAAGCGCTTGTCACTCATGGCTCCCTTGTTAGTAGACACAAGCACTTGGTTTTATGCTCATACTTTCTTAAATAACTTCTGTGTTTATTGACCGATCGGATTACAATTTCGAGAATACGTAGATATTTTATTCAGTTTATTATATGTTAAAGTCAGAAAGTTGTATCTTTTATACAGCGCTTATAAATTGAGTTTAAAAATTAAATTATTAATTTGCGAGGGCGGTGGGAGTGGCATCCAACATTTGAAATAAACTTGATCTGCGCCGGCTACACAGAAATATTCATGCCAAATTTGGTTACTCTAGCTTTTATAATAGCTGAGATCTGTGTGTTCATCTGGTCATCCGGACATCCGGACAGACATGGCTCAATCGACTCGGCTAGTGATCCTGAGCAAGAATATATATACTTTGTGGGCTCTCCCATGCCTCCTTCTGCCTGTTATATACATTTGCACAAAGTTAGTATACCCTTTTTTGACCATTTTCAATGGTCGAAGGGTATAAAAATTATAGAAATCCTTATAGTCAAAAAGATTAAATTCAAGAACAAGTACAAAAATTGATCGATGATAAAATAGTCGAACCATCAGTATCAGAATACAATTGTCCATTACTATTAGTACCGAAAAAATCTCTTCCAGACTCAGATAAAAAGAAATGGCGATTAGTAATTGACTATCGGCAGATCACTGCTTTATCTAAGCGCTCAAGGTTGTCATACGAGTAGAATCAGCTGTTAAAATCTATATTCTATGCAGCTGTTAAGTCTTATGTTAAGCAGCTGTTAAATCTCATGCTAGCAGCTGTTAGGCCTAACTTACACTTTTACACTTGTAAAACAGTCTCTTCTCGCATCACATGTAAAAAATGCAGCGGCACAATAATAATTAATTATTACATTAAATCCTTGCTTTTAATTTGAATGGAAGTAAGGCGGTTGCACAAATCAGTGTATCCGTAAACAGATAGGAATACCCAAAATAAAAAGAGAGAGAAGAGAGAGTAGAAACGAACGATAGGAGGAACAGAAAAAAGCTTCCTTATCATGTTAAGATCGGAGCATCGTTCTTAACAGCTGATTTGCTATCCAGACGCACTGATAAAAAATAGAAAAAAGCCACAGTCGCGCTGCACGCGACAGTGGGATACCCTTCGACCTACGTTTCTATGTATGTTCACATATACATATTGTGTTTATTGTCCGATCGGATTGCAATTTCGAGAATACGTAGATATTTTAATGAGCTTAGTATATGTTAAAGTCAGAAAGTTGTATCTTTTTTACAGCGCTTACAAATTAAGTTCAAAAATTAAATTATTGATTTGCGGGGGCGGTGGGCGTGGCACCTAACATTTGAAATAAACTTGATCAGCTTATAGTACACAGGAGTCTTTCTGCCAAATTTGGTAACTCTAGCTTTTATAATAGCTGAGATCTGTGCGTTCACACAGACAGACGGACAGACGGACAGTCGGACAGACGGACAGACGGACAGACGGACAGACGGACAGACAGACAGACATGGCTCAATCGACTCGGCTTGTGATCCTGAGCAAGAATATATATACTTTATGGGGTCTCCGACGCCTTCTTCTGCCTGTTACATACATTTGCACAAAGTTAGTATACCCTTTTTGACCATTTTCAATGGTCGAAGGGTATAAAAAGTAAAAGAAGGAGAGATGCACTTAAGTAAGTCATATGATGGAGTTAACTAATATTCCTTGAATACTTTTTAAAATCGGCTTGCCGGTTTCTGGCCGACATGTTGGGCGCCACAAATAATATTCTGTAGCACTTTACGTTGAAATATTTTAGTATTTCATCACCAGCGGATGGTCAGTACATTACAGCACTGCACGCGATAAAACCGGCTAGACTTAGGGTGAGAGAAGTGGGGGGAATCATCTGATTTGGGTGCTATATGTATATGCTGGCTGAGTCTACAGGGAATTTATTTGACTTCGCGTGCTTGTAGGGGATAGATAAGCTTAAGTGCACCTTATAAGAGAAGCAGTAGAGAAGAGGGAAACGGAAAGAACATAAACATAGCTAAAACTTCGAGCCGATCGTGCTTGCTTGCTGGTGGTGTTTTCCAGCTGATTAGATTGTCCGCCCTACCTTGACCATTTCATCCGTTTTAGTTTTGTCTTTAGTCTTAAATGGTCCCTACGATCGAGTCGATGGATTAGTACCCTACCTTGTTGTCACGGAGCATGACGCTATTATAAAAAGACTCTAGCACGAGTTCTTTTCAGTAATTGACATTTATTAATAATACTTATTATATCTGTTAAATTAAGTTAGTTAGTAAAAAGAAAATATATGAAGTCTAGTGTAAATTAGTTTAGGGCGGAGCGGGAGCGCAATAAATGTCTCTCTTTTCTTGTTTTGAATTCGCCCCGTTTCGCCGCCGTAGTTAAGCTAGGCTAAGCAATGAAATGAATCGCAAATTATACTCTGAATTGAACGCACGTCTTTTCGTTTTCGCCAAATTACAGCCACCCAAAGTTTTCGGTATTAATAATATAATTAGAAAAACTCTTCTAATTTTTCATGGCGCCCCCGGATGAACTGTAAAGTAAAAGGCATTTGTTATTTATTTTTTTAAAAGAGAGTGACAGTGACACATAAAAACATAAGTGCAAATAAACACATACAGTGTACCAAGTGCTTAAGTGAAATTTATAAGCCAAATAAACATTTGCCTTCGGTTCGTGGGTGGAAACAAACTATTCGCGTCGGTCGCGAGGGATACCCTGTAATTGCTGCAAGCGCCAGAGGAAAGTAGCAGCCGGTCAACCCGTTCCAGAGCCACAGGTAATTGTGCGAAAAATTTAAAGCGTTTTAAATTGGTTTTTGGCATTTCGCTTTCAATTCTTGGCACATACGTACACTATAATATAGTTCAGCTTATTTGCATGCATATATACGCCACATATCCAACATATGCGTATAAACATACATACAGACAGGCATCGTAGTTAATTCTTATATACATATTTTGAACTGCTATTGGATGCAATTGTTTGTTGTTGTTTATGTTCCACTGTCGCCCCCTCTCACAAACTTTCGTCCATAATTCGATTGCAAAAAATTTGCTAAGTTCAAGCAATTGTATGTACATATAGTGACATATTCATTCTCTATATGAAAAACTTAAACCGATCTTTTGAAAAGCTTCACTCTTCAAAAGCCTCAGTTCATTCTCCATATGAAAAACTTAAACCGATCTTTTGAAAAGCTTCACTCTTCAAAAGCCTTACAACAGAAGTTCTCTCAAGACACCAACCGTCAAACGATAAGAAGCTTAAGTTACTGATAAACAAAGATGTAAAGCTCTGCAGAACTTTAAGGTTTCCTGCTCCATAATAATAATTCTGTCAGTTAGTTTATGAGTGACTCTGGTGTATTAAACAACAAATAAATCTATCAAATAAATTATATTTTTTTTATTTAAATGAACACCTAAATACTTATTTGGCGCAGCCGGTAGGATGTTGATTTTTGATGAGGAATAAAATTTATCCAAGTCCTTAACTATCATCCGCAAAAGAACTCACGTGAATCGCGACGGTAATTCGGTGACATCAGTTGAAAGTATAAACCCAACGGTGTTTATAGCCGAGAAG
>JAEIFQ010000184.1:0-38885 GCA_018904025.1 Zaprionus vittiger | reverse complement strand
CGACTTGGAGGTTTCTCGTTGGGAGTTGCCGTTTGGAGCGTTTGTGCAACTCCTTGAGGTACTCCTCTTTCCAACGGAAGCAAAACTGTTGATGCTGAGCCTTAAGTCGCTGCCATCGGTTGATGATGGATACAGCGTCTTCTTGGATTTCAGGCTCTGAGACGGACATGAGCGGACCGCCGATCAGAAAATGGCCAGGAGTCAAGGCCAGAAGATCGGTGGGGCTCTCAGACATAGGGGAAATCGGCCTGGAGTTAAGGCACGCTTCGACCTTGCAAAGGAGCGTGGATAATTCCTCGAATGTGTACTTTAGTGAGGAAGTGGACTTGTAGAAGAGCATTTTGAAGCTCTTTACTCCAGCTTCCCATAAGCCACCCATGTGCGGTGCGCTGGGAGGATTGAAATGCCATGCGAGGTTTTGATGGCTGTATTTGATGGATATATCAGCCTTCACTGCCTTCATAAAGTCTGAAGCAACGACCTTGGAGGCTCCGACGAACGTCTTTCCGTTGTCGGAGTAGACGTTGTGGGGGTAGCCACGTCTCGCGACGAATTGCGCGTAGGCTGCAAGAAATTTCTCGGTGGTTAGATCCGAGGTTGCTTCTAAATGTATGGCCTTTGTGCTGAAGCATACAAAGACACATACATAGCCCTTGGTTACGAGGCAGGCTCGACTAGTGAATTTCTTGATTTCGAAAGGACCAGCGAAATGGAGTCCCGTGTGGGTGAAAGGTCGAGAATAGGAAGCTCTCGCGGAGGGCAGAGTACCCATGAGTTGAGTTTGCAACTTCTTTCGATGAAGGATGCAAACTCGACAAGAATTGATGGTGGCTTTCACTAAAGTTCGGAGCTTTGGAATCCAGTAGCGCGATCTAATAAGACGCATCATTGATTTCCACCATGGAGGGAGATACGATGCCTAAAACGGACAAGGAGGTGTGAGAAAGTACATGAGTACGGAAGGATGAGCGGGTGCCGTTCATCATAGCTTAAAGAAGTGGATGTTCTCACACGACCGCATGCTCTCATGACTCCACTGGCGTCAATAAAAGGATTCAAATTAATGATGTCGCTACTCCTTGCAATCTGTTCCTTATTCAACAAACAGTTGTACTCTTCAAGGAATTGAGTACGTTGGGTATTCCGGATGAGCAGATCTTGAACGTTGGAGAGTTCAGAGCTTCTGACATCTGGAGAGAGCGTGAGATCAGGCTTACGACACCTCTGAATAAAGCGGTATACGTAACCCATCACCCGCAGTGCTCTGTCGAGCTCGGAAAATCTCTCCAAGATGTAAACGGATGAAGGAGGCAACTTGGTTAAGTTGAATTTAACAGGACGAAGCTCTTCGTCTGTTTCGTGAGCGATATTGATCGCAACAGGCCATTGATCTGCAGGAAGGATCAGCCAATCGGGTCCATGCCACTAGAGACTGTTAACAATGAGGTCCTCTGACGAGACACCTCTACTGGCCAGATCGGCAGAGTTGTGCTCAGATCTGACGTGGGACCATTTGCCTGTACTCGTGAGCTGAGTTGTCTTAGCTGCTCTGTTAGCCACGAATGTCGTCCATTTACATGGAGGCTTACTAAGCCAGGCCAACACAATTGTGGAATCAGTCCAATAGTACTCTTCGTAGCTATTGACTGGGAGCTGAGGGAGGAGTGTTGCTGATAGCTCGGAGAGCAGTAATGCACCACAGAGTTCTAATCGAGGCAAGGAGATGGTCTTTACAGGAGCTACTCTGGTCTTGGCAACAACGAGATGGCTTGAAACGTTGTTTTGGATCTCAACACGGATGTAAATAGCTGCTCCGTAGGCGCGCTGAGATGCATCGCAGAAGCCATGGATTTGGAGCTTAGCTAAGGGAGTATATTGGACCCATCTTGGGATCCGAATCCTATGGAGGGATGAGTAGCTGGATAGGAAATCCTTCCAGCGTTGTTTTAGCTCTTGTGGCAACACTTCATCCCATCCAAGATTTTGCACCCATATCTCCTGCATGAAAATTTTGGCACAGAGCACGAATGGTGCCAGCCAGCCTGCTGGATCGAATAATTTTATTAGATAGTTCAGCAAGGACATCGTCTACGTACATGTACTGAGAAAGCTGTTGAAGAACCCGAATGGCCAAGAATGGAGCACAGTTAACTCCGAAAGTGACTGTGTTGAGTTCATAGTCACAAACTTCGCCATTTGGGTTAATGAAGAGGATTCGTTGAAATGGCGTGTGACTCGTGTGAACGAGTATCTGCCGGTACATCTTTGTGATGTCGGCATTGAAGACAAATCGGAAAAAACGCCATTTCAAGATCTGCATAGTCAGATCGGATTGGAGAACGGGTCCTGAATGTAGGATATCGTTCAAGCTTTTCCCATTGGAGGACGGACTGGAGGCGTTGAAAACAACGCGAACTTTCGTAGTGGTGCTCTCAGGTTTGAAAACAGCATGATGAGGGAGATCAAAATTGTTGCAGTCATTACTTGGAGAGACCGGCCTCATATGGCCTAAATCTAAATAATCCTGAATAATGGAGTCGTACTGCTCTTTTAAAGGAAAGTTTCTCTTTAAACGACATTCGTTTCTGAGAAACTGAGCGAGTGCGATGGACCTTGAATGTCCTAATTCGAAAGTTTCAGGATTTTCAAATGGGAGTGTTAAATTAAGTTAGTTAGTAAAAAGAAAAATTATGAAGTCTAGTGTAAATTAGTTTAGGGCGGAGCGGGAGCGCAATAAATGTCTCTCTTGTTTTGAATTCGCCCCGTTTCGCCGCCGTAGTTAAGCTAGGCTAAGCAATGAAATGAATCGCAAATTATACTTGAGAATAAATCGCAAATTATACTTGAAAGTGAACGCACGTATTTTCGTTTCGCCAAAATTACAGCCACCCAAGTTTTCGGTAATTAAGAATATAATTTAGAAAAACTCTTCTAAATTTTCATGGCGCCCCCGGGTGGACTGTAAATTAAAAGGCATTTGTGAATTTTTTTAAAAAGTGACAGTGACACATACATATAGGTGCAAATAAACACATACAGTGTGTACCAAAGGCTTAAGTTAAAATTAATAAGCCAATAAATAATTGCCTTCGGTTCGTGGGTGGAAACAAACTGTTCGCGTCGGTCGCGTAATTGTGTTCCTGCTACATTCATCGAGGGATACCCTGCAATTGCTGCAAGAGAAGAGGAAAGTAACACCGGCCCCGTGGCGCACACACTGGCGCCACCGGCCGTACACACTGTATGTATATATGTACATACAATTGCTAGACATTTGCCCCTGTTTGCCCTGTTGATTTCCGTTTCCACTCCATTTAAAATCACTAGAATTATTTGCAAATCTGTTAGTACTAGCAACAGTTGCTCCTGGGCACATTGTGCAACATGAGGCCGATGACGTTGATGACGCCGTGGCCGTGACAGCTCTTTTTTTTACGAACAGCACATTGCTCCTTTAATACCAAATAAATATTCTTATTTTTATGCATTATTTAAAGAAAGAATAATTGAAAAGTTCTTGAAATGCATATTGTTATTTATTGAACATCAAGTTGTTGGAATAGAAAAATGTGAACCGCTTAAAAAGACGAGAATTGGAGGGATGTTGCTGGCCGACGAACGATTAATTTTCTGTAGACCAAACAAGAGCAACAAATGGTTCGATCGGCAAGGCTTTGATTCTAGTAAGGACACCCAAACTAAACCGTCAAGGAAGAGGAGTTACTTGTATGCAAGTAGCAATTTGGAGAACGTCTATTGGATTTGGTCAAGTGAACAGCAGAAGTTGCAGCAAGGCAAAAGGAAAGGAAAAGAAAGGACAAGACAAGTTATAGACAGACTTACAGAATGTTTGATCTGATGCTTTCTTCGCCAGTGCGTGCCTAGTGAGGATCGCATGGATCTTATGTCCGTAATGATGATTGGCCCCAAACGCACTCCTTAAAAATGCACTTTTCTTCTTTTCCTTCCTCGTATAGGTTTGGATTCAGACGCTCCGTGCAGTAGCTGATGTAATGGCAGCTAGGCGGACGTTTTGGGTAATCGCAACCCATTTGAAAGTCAAAGAAGAAAAGTGCATTTTGGTAAGGAGTGCGTTTGGGGCCAATCATCATTACGGACATAAGATCCATGCGATCCTCATAGGCACGCACTACCACGCCTGGAGGCAGCGATGCCTGCAGCATGGCATATTCACGCTGTATAGCCCGTTGAAACTGCGGCTTGTTGTTAGGATTTATGACATTGCCAATGAAATGATGGCCAAGTGGCGCATTAGACAGCACTTCAAAAAGTTGATTGCCAACGGGGAGATGGTTGGCGTGGGAGACGGAGATGAACATGCAACTGGTGTTTCGAGTGGAGGTAACGATTCAGAGAGTGCGTTCATATTCAATGGCTGCTCCATTACTTCTTCCTTTTGTGTTGCATTGTTGGATATATCTAGGTCTGAAACTTCTAAATCGATCTCAATTTCTTCAACATCACTCAATAATGCGTCTTCATCAGTTGTCTTGTTCTTTTCCTTATTTTTGTTGAAGTTCTCCAGTATTGTTTCTCGGCATTTGGCCATTTGTTCTTTAATTAAGAAACAGAATACTTCACATACGTCAGCATCGCGACTTGCAACTAATTCAACGCTAGTATCGGAAGAAGACTTCATGTTCGGACTATCGGTGTCTTCAGCAGAATCCTTTGTCTCCCCTTCGGCAACATTATCGCTTGAGCTGTTTTCACCCCGCGAATAAGTGCCAGAATCATTCTTTTCATTTTTTGACTTTTCAAAGGCCTTCACAATGCTGGCACGTGCCCCTTCTAATCATTTCGGCGTACTCATTGCGGTACTTGTTGACCAGCTCGTTGTAGCTCAGCTGGGATTCACTTTCAGTCAATTCAACGTTGCACAGAAGTAAGGCACGGTCTGTTGGGTCTTCAACATTGATTATCTCGTTGGCGGTGTTCTTTTTGCACTGAACCTCATCCATGTTGGTAGACGACTTGCGTTTATTTGGTGTCGATGCCGATGTCGATAACGGTGCTCCGATCAATTTAATTGGTGAATTGGTAACTTTAGCGCACATGCCTTGAGGAATTGGTACCTTTAAAATAGTTGTCGCTTCATCGGCAGCAGCTAAGGCAGCTTGACGTGTAGTCACAGGACTAGTTGGCGTTTGACACTCGCTCTTCTCCTTTAGGGACAGAATGCCGATGAAGTAATCCTCGTGGAAGAAGTCTGTGTTAAGGGAACCGGTCTAGGTAACGACAATTCTTATATACGGCCAGCAGATCATTAAGAACATCAGCTTTGCGTTGATCTGGCAGTACACGGAAAATCTTTTCCAGCCGTTGGATGGCTTCTTTGGCCCGATCTAAGCCAGATATAATATGCTCCTCTGTGTTAAGTGATGCAACGCTTACGCTCATATCAACGGTTTGACTGTTCTCCGACTGTGTTTCCCATGAGTTGTCCGTTTCATCGGATTCATCATGCATCCTGCTTCGCTTTGATGAATTTCGAAAAGATCCTGGGGGTAACACATGGTAATGTGACCCTTAGCCCACCAAACACGCACACGACCATCAGGAAATTATCAATTACTTGTCCGGCTGTCGAATTGAGATCTTCACCAGTAAAGTTGGACACTCTAATGACCATAGTGCCAGGACGGTATTGATAATCTGCGTGATCCTTCAAATCATATACGCTCAGCTCCTCCACTTCTTTGCACGATGGCACAGGGTTATCAAGGTTTCCATAGATGTTAAACCATTTCACTTTGGCAATCCGTTCGTCGTGATCAACAGACTGTACGACACCATAGTCCAGTTGTTTTATACATCTAAGGCTCAGTTCCAAGTGTAGGCGGCGATAGTCTTGTATTTGATAATAGGCACCACATCGAAGGCAAATAAACAAAACACATTTCGAGTTCTTGCACCCATTTTACACATCCTCCAGTGCCGCACGAGGCGCTGTGGCAGAACAATTGGAAGCAATAATTGATTCTATTTCTGGCTGGATCTTATCGTTCACCGTCCTATGGAGAATGGTCAGCTCATTTTGCAAGGCTTCCAGTACACCCTTGACTGCAATACAGAAACCCCGACTGCAGGGGAAGCAAAGGAAACTCGGGCAATTCACATGGCGATTTAAAATCCTTTTGGCATGTCATTTATGCTGGTTATTTTCACCCCACCCGGGGGCAGCCATGAAAATTTAGAAGAGTTTTTCTAAATTATCGAAGTTGTTCAATGTCACGAATTTGATGATGACATTAAAAGAGTTCACAAGGGATCCAAGCTTGGCCCTTGTCTTCAGCGATTAAATCCATTTATTCACTAAGACAAAAGGGAACTTGGTGTAAGTTCTCGTTGTTGAGAGTTAGGGGCGACTAGCAAATGCTCCTATATCGTATGATGCCAAGTTTCCATTGTTTGTTGACTAAACGCTCTCAATTCGTACAGAGCTATGTCGACATTTGCATCAAACCAATTTTCATGTTGGCCCACGAGCGCTTGTGAGTATCCTTCGGGAGCGTATTTGGATTGTTAACGCTCAGGAGGTCTGCAGTCAGACAGTTCGTTCGTGCATTAGATGTTTCAAATGGGAACCGCGACTTCTGACTCAAATAATGGGGAATTTACCCGCAGACCGACTCCGTGCTCTCCGCCCCTTTGACATTTGTGGCGTTGATTTTTGTGGTCCAGTGTACACGACACTTAAAATCCGTGGTAGGCCCCCTTATAAGTCCTACATGGCGCTGTTCGTGTGTTTTGCGTCCAAGGCAGTTCATTTAGAAGTTGTTTCCGATCTTTCCACTGACTCCTTTTTGTCGCGTTGTCGCAGTGCACGATCTTCGGACATCCTCGGCGACCAACAAACCTTTGAAAACACAACAAAAGGAGTCAGTGGAAAGATCGGAAACAACTTCTAAATGAACTGCCTTGGACGCAAAACACACGAACAGCGCTATGTAGGACTTATAAGGGGGCCTACCACGGATTTTAAGTGTCGTGTACACTGGACCACAAAAATCAACGCCACAAATGCTCAAAGGGGCGGAGAGCACGAAGTCGGTCTGCGGGTAAGAAGTCAGGATTTCTTGCATTTGAAACATCTAATGCACGAACGAACTGTCGACTGCAGACCTCCTGAGCGTTAACAAAAAAAAAAAAAAAATAAAACTTAAAATAATAAGGTTTTGATAATTTTTTTTTGCCCCCACTCCTAACAAGCGTTAATTACCCAAAGTTAATTTTTGTTTTTTTAAATATTGGGTTTAATTATTTGATTTTTGGGCCAAAGGGTAAACCTTTTTTTTAATTTTTTTTTTATTTATTTAATTAGTTTATTTTAAAAAATTTGGATATTTTTAAAAGTTCTTTATTTTCCGTTGGTGACGGAATCTTTTCAAATTGGGCATTTTAAGGTGCGCTTTTTTTTTCCGTTAATAAATCTTTTTATTCAAAAACAAGAAAATTAAGAAGAGTTTTCTAAATTTTTTTCTTTATTACCAAAACTTGGGTGGCTGTAATTTGGCGAAACGAAAAGACGTGCGTTCAATCCAGTGTATATTTTGCGATTCATTTCATTGCTTAGCCTAGCTTAACTACGGCGGCGAAACGGGGCGAATTCAAAACAAGAGAGACATTTATTGCGCTCCCGCTCCGCCCTAAACTAATTTACACTAGACTTCATAATTTTTCTTTTTACTAACTAACTTAATTTAACACCGGCCCCGTTGAAGGCCTGTAAGGCTTCAAGCAACTGGTAATGGAGCCAGTTTATGAATGGCCCGTCTAAAAACTCGCCCTTCGCTGGTCCTCAGATCGACGACCCTGACCATGCCGTCCTGCCCTGCGTGAGTTGCCACGATCCTGCCGAGGAGCCACTGTTGCGGAGGAAGGTTGTCTTCTGCGACGACGACGAGGGTGCCCTCTTTGACGTTGGGCTGCTGCTGCTGCCACTTGCCCCGTATTTGAAGCCCCAGAACATATTCTCGGGACCATCGCTGCCAGAACAGTTGCCTGACTGACGAGACAAGTCGCCATCGCCGCAAGCAATTGAGACCCGTCTGGTCCGGGGTCCGGATTGCTGGTGGGGCGAGTAGAGACCCGCCTGTCAGCAGGTGCCCTGGGGTTAGGGCCTCTCCGTCGCTGGGGTCCTGGCTGATTGGTCCGAGTGGCCTCGAGTTCAGCACCGCCTCGACGCCGACGAGGACTGTTTGCAGTTCCTCCGCTGTTAGCTGCGCGCTGCCCACCGCTCGTAGGAGTAGGTGCTTTGCAATTTTGACACCTGCCTCCCAGAGCCCTCCCATGTGTGGTGCTCGAGGCGGTGTGAACGCAAAGTCGCATCCGCTTTTTGATGCGAATTCGCGAATTGCGTCCTGTTGCTCCTCGATCTTCCGTCGCAGATCGTCGAAGTGGCGACTTGCTCCGACGAAGTTCGTCGCGTTGTCGCAGTGCACGATCTTCGGACATCCTCGGCGACCAACAAACCTTTGAAAACACAACAAAAAGGAGTCAGTGGAAAGATCGGAAACAACTTCTAAATGAACTGCCTTGGACGCAAAACACACGAACAGCGCTATGTAGGACTTATAAGGGGGCCTACCACGGATTTTAAGTGTCGTGTACACTGGACCACAAAAATCAACGCCACAAATGTCAAAGGGGCGGAGAGCACGGAGTCGGTCTGCGGGTAAATTCCCCATTATTTGAGTCAGAAGTCGCGGTTTGCATTTGAAACATCTAATGCACGAACGAACTGTCTGACTGCAGACCTCCTGAGCGTTAACAATCAAAATACGCTCCCGAAGGATACTCACAAGCGCTCGTGGGCCAACATGAAAATTGGTTTGATGCAAATGTCGGACATAGCTCTGTACGAATTGAGAGCGTTTAGTCAACAACAATGGAAACTTGGCATCATACGATATAGGAGCATTTGCTAGTCGCCCCCCAACTCTCAACAACGAGAACTTACACCAAGTTCCCTTGTCTTCGTGAATAAATGGATTCATTCGCTGAAGACAAGGGCCAATCTTGGATCCCTTGCGAACTCTTTTAATGTCATCATCAAATTCGTGACATTGAACAACTTCGAAAATGAACTGCCTTGGACGCAAAACACACGAACAGCGCTATGTAGGACTTATAAGGGGGCCTACCACGGATTTTAAGTGTCGTGTACACTGGACCACAAAAATCAACGCCACAAATGTCAAAGGGGCGGAGAGCACGGAGTCGGTCTGCGGATAAATTCGCCATTATTTGAGTCAGAAGTCGCGGTTTGCATTTGAAACATCTAATGCACGAACGAACTGTCTGACTGCAGACCTCCTGAGCGTTAACAATCAAAATACGCTCCCGAAGGATACTCACAAGCGCTCGTGGGCCAACATGAAAATTGGTTTGATGCAAATGTCGGACATAGCTCTGTACGAATTGAGAGCGTTTAGTCAACAACAATGGAAACTTGGCATCATACGATATAGGAGCATTTGCTAGTCGCCGCCCAACTCTCAACAACGAGAACTTACACCAAGTTCCCTTGTCTTCGTGAATAAATGGATTCATTCGCTGAAGACAAGGGCCAATCTTGGATCCCTTGCGAACTCTTTTAATGTCATCATCAAATTCGTGACATTGAACAACTTCGATAATTTTTAAAAAGGCTTCTTCATATTCCGTTGGTGACGGAATCTTTTCAAATTGGGCATTCCTATTTTTGCATTTAGCTATGAAGCGGAACATATAAACAAATACCCTTAGCAGTTTGAGGTGTGACGAAAATCCCTCGATGACGTCCACTAGATCCGATTGAACTACAGCAGCGGCCAGTCCAACCGCTGTTTTTCTTTTCTCCAGCTCCATCATCTCCCTTGACAGCTCTAAGTGCGGATTAACGGGCCAATCTTCATCTTCGTTCTTTAAAAACGAAGGTCCACCAAACCAGATTGACTCCTGCAAGTCGTCAATGTCACAACCTCTTGATACTACATCTGCTGGGTTTTGTTTTGTCGGTACATGTCGCCATGTAGCTTCTTTGGACCACTCCTGAATCTCAGCCACTCTGTTCGAAACGAACGTCGCCAACGACGAAGGATGAGATCGGATCCAGTGAAGAGTAACTTCTGAATCCGACCAGTAGACGATTCGTTCGATATTTATCTTCAATAAAGGCTTGATTCTGTGGCAAAGATCTGCTAGAAGGTGAGCGGCACATAACTCAAGTCTAGGAAGTGTTTTCGTCTTGAGCGGCGCTACTTTTGACTTTGAAGTCAACAACGAAATCTTGTAACCTTCAGCAGTTTTGCTACGGATATAGACGCAAGCACCGTAGGCTCTCATAGATGCGTCGGCGAAACCATGTAATTGTATTGGTGACATCGGACTAGTGAACACATATCGAGGTATGGAGATTTCTTCCACTCTCGACAATGTTTCCTTCAATTTATTCCACGCTGTTTCCAACTGCTGTGGAATAGACTCATCCCAGTCCAACTTATTAAGCCATAGCTCCTGCAATAGGATCTTGCCTCGAATGACAATTGGACTTAATAAGCCGAGGGGGTCAAAGAGCTTCGATGTCACCGACAATATGTTCCTTTTTGTCGCTCGGAGATCCATGACAGAGGTGTCAATTTTGAACTTTAAGGCATCTTCACTAGGAGTCCACGATATACCTAGAGCCTTAGTTGAATCTGAATCCGAGATTGTTATCGGTTTAACTGTGCTCTCAGATGCAGTGACCTCAGGTGAGTTTGAAAACCATTTGCTCAATTCAAAACCTGCTGTTTGAAGAACCTGAGTAACTTCAGACTTAATTGTCTTAAGTTCATTTATGCATGCAGCACCAGTTAACATGTCATCGACATAAAAGTCGGACCGAATAACTTCTGAAGCTCTAGGGAGTGATTCTTTTACGGCTTCACTCAACCTCTTTAAACACCTAATGGCCAGAAAAGGGGCTGGACCAGTACCATAAGTAACGGTGTTGAGCTTATATAATCTCAAGGATTCAGATGGATCTCGTCTCCACACTATCAATTGGAATGGCCTATCAGCTTCATTCACCATTACTTGGCGGTACATCTTCTTGACATCAGCTGTCAAAGCGAAACGATGTAACCTGAAGCGAAGAAGAGTTGAATACAAGTCTTCTTGAATTGTAGGCCCCACCATCAGAATGTCGTTAAGAGACACGTGTGTGGACGTCTTACAGGATGCGTCAAACACCACACGGAGTTTTGTTGAGGTACTCTCAGGTCTCAGAACGCACTGATGGGGAATTACGTAGTGCGGAGTAGACGTAACATCTATATCAGATGGTGACATATGACCTAAGGCGAGGTACTCTTCCATAAATTCGAGATACATTTTCTTCAAGCCTTGGTCACGAGTTAGTCTTTTTTCAAGCGACAAGAAACGCCGTTTTGCAACCTCGAACGAGTTGCCTAAAACGTTTGGGTCTGATTTAAACGGCAGTCTAACTTCAAAGCGACCCGAGGGCAATATCTGAGTAGTCTTCCTATAGTGGTCTTCACAGAGCTGTTGCTCTGGCGACCATATCTTACTAGTAGATGGCAATTCTTCTAGTGACCAAAACTTCTGCAGCGTGTTATCTATCGAGACAAGCAATTCTTCTTGGCAACTTAACGTTGACGCAGTACCGTGGGGAGCTGGACTCTTTGGAGCATATTTTCCAGCTACAACCCAGCCAAGAAGGGTTTTTTGCAGAATCGGATACTCCGGACCTTGTTTTATCTGACCGACGGACAACAACTCGAAAAATGACTCTGCACCAATTAGCATATCTATCCGTTGAGGTTTGTAAAAGTATGGGTCTGCTAACGGTAGGTTCTTTGGGATTTTCCAGTCGCTGACGTTGACTGACTGGTCTGGGTGATACCCAGAAATTGATTTTAATACCCAAAAATCAAACGAGAACTCACTACCAGTTATTCGCGACTTCACCACCGTATGTATTTTATTCTTGACTTGAGAATTGGCTGCACCAATACCAAGCAAGTTAATACATGACTCTTCTTTGCGGATCTGTAAGCGTTGAGCTAAATCTTCAGTTACGAAGTTAGTTTGTGACCCAGAGTCAAGAAGTGCTCGGGCCAAAATGTAATTTCCACTTCTAGTTCGGACGCTTACGATCGACGTTGCAAGAATTACCCTTTCCAACGCTGACGCATGCATAGAATGCGTAGTGGAAGGGTGATCTTGGCTTGGAGGAGGAGAAATATTCTCTGAAGGTGGTGGTAACGCTAAGCTATTTTCAGTCACTGTGTATCTATGCAATAATTGATGATGCGAGCGACCACAAACTCGACATTTTTTAGCTTTGCATTTTACAACAGTGTGACCCTTTTTTAAGCAATTTATGCATAACGATGCGGACTTTACAAACTCAAATCTCTGCATGACGGAGAGACGAGCGAACGGACTACAAGATTCTATTAAATGGTCATTTGAATTGCAGTAACTGCAGGTCTGATTGGTGCTAGTTGAAGAGCAGGCAAACGAACTTTGATTATGCTGCCTGTTTGGAACTACTTTTTCCGATTTTGGCCTTGTCGATTCTTCAGCAGTTAGATGCTGGTATCGACGGTTCAATACCCTTTCAAAATCGGACCACAAAGGTAATTTGTCATAATCTAGCTGCTCTTCCCATTTTTGTTTGGTCACATTATCTACTCTATTTAATACCAAATGAATCAGCATTGCATTCGCTATTTTAGTGTCATCGCCTATCGATAACAATGAACCATATATAGATGACACAGTATCGATAAGGCTTCTAAGAGAGGATGCAGATTGCTGATTCATTTTAGGAAGACTAAACAATGATGAAATATTGTTCATAAAGATAAGGCATTCGTTATCGTAGACTCTCCTTAGGCTTTCGATAGCCTTTTCATAGTTGCTCTCGGTGACTTGGAATGCCTTAATCGTTCCCAAGGCATCACCAGAGAGACAGGAGATCAGATGGTTAAACTTTTCGATAGCCGGAATGCTCTTATCATTATGAACAAGAGTTTCGAATAATCCCATAAAATTCTTAAACTCAGAATAATTGCCGCTAAATTTAGGTAATGCCAAATTAGGGAGTCGAGCTCGAGTTGGTGCCATCGGAGCCGAAACCTTTTCTTTTGTTTCGCTCGAGGACTTCACGGCTGAAAGAAGCGACATAATTCTCGCTTTAGTCGTGATTGACAATTCCTCCAACTCGGCTCCAAACTCATCATCTTCATCAAGGCTTTCAATATGTTCTTGAAGTCCGGTTGCCTTGACAATAGCTTCGGACAAAAGTTGAAGCCTGCACTCAAGCTCGGAGACGTTTAGTGGTATAGTACCAGTTTCTAGACGCTGTTCTACCCGGCGAATGCTCTTAACATATACTCGTAGCCTTTTTCTAAGGTCGTCAATAGACGTCCGACTCGCTTTTGGCTTTTCTTGTTCCATTTTAATGGACGAAAACGAGAAAGTATATGTTTTTTATTGTATAATACAATAAATGACGAAAACAAATATACTTGAATAATTGTCGAAGCACTAGTTATCAAAAAAAATAATTCGTTGCAAGTGATACCGAAAAAGAGTTATACCCGACCAAAAGTAGGGTATGCGTATCACTTGCCGTTTGAGTTCAAGCGCGCAAACAAATTGACAACAACAATGCTAGTGAGCGGGTGACGTGCGAAAGCGAAAACGAAAAAAATCACCGCTGTAGCTTGCTGTGTAAATGTGCGTATGTATGTATGTATGCAGCTAGAAGTGCAGCTGGCGGACGAACGAATGGGAGAGCAAAGAAACGAAAAATTCGCCGCTGCAGCTGGTATACACGTAGGTGTGTATGTATGTATATGTGTACATACAATTGCTTGAACTTAGCAAATTATTTGCAATCGAATTATGGACGAAAGTTTGTGAGAGGGGGCGACAGTGGAACATAAACAACAACAAACAATTGCATCCAATAGCAGTTCAAAATATGTATATAAGAATTAACTACGATGCCTGTCTGTATGTATGTATATACGCATATGTTGGATATGTGGCGTATATATATGCATGCAAATAAGCTCAACTATATTATAGTGTACGTATGTGCCAAGAATTGAAAGCGAAATGCCAAAAACCAATTTAAGACGCTTTCAATTTTTCGCACAAATACCTGTGGCTCTGGAACGGGTTGACCGGCTGCTACTTTCCTCTTGCGCTTGCAGCAATTGCAGGGTATCCCTCGATGAATGTAGCAGGAACACAATTACGCGACCGACGCGAATAGTTTGTTTCCACCCACGAACCGAAGGCAATTATTTATTGGCTTATTAATTTTAACTTAAGCCTTTGGTACACACTGTATGTGTTTATTTGCACTTATATGTATGTGTCACTGTCACTTTTAAAAAAATTCACAAATGCCTTTTAATTTACAGTCCACCCGGGGGCGCCATGAAAAATTAGAAGAGTTTTTCTAATTATAATACTACCGAAAACTTTGGGTGGCTGTAAGTTGGCGAAACGAAACGACGTGCTTTCAGTTCAAAGTATAATTTGCGATTCATTTCATTGCTTAGCCTAGCTTAACTACGGCGGCGAAACGGGGCGAATTCAAAACAAGAAGAAAATTTTTTCCCCCCCCCCCCCCCCCTAAAATAATTTACAACAGATTTCATAATTTTTCTTTTTACTAACCAACTTAATTTAACACAGTTGATGCCCCCTTTTTACTTCTGCGCTAATTTTAAAAGCTTCTTCCTCAGATGTGAAGCTAGCTACGAAATCGTCCACATAATGTTTATTCTCAATTGCATCAATAACTTGATCTAACTGTGCATCCTCGCTTTCGGCATTTTAACTTCCCTTTCTCGCTACTAGCAAACAAAAAATCTCAATGAATCTTGATCCTCTTTGCGAACCTGGACCTGCAGAAACATTTCCTTTATGTCTGCACATACCGCAACAATTCCTTGGCGAAATTTAAAAAGGATGTGTGTGGGGGGGGGTGGGCGTCTTGCGCCTTTCAAAAGTTCAGTGTTCAGGGATACTCTATCGATAGTTGCAGCTGCATCACTCTCATTTTCTTTGCCTTGTTTATATTATAAACACCAAAATGAGGTAAATACCAAGTTCGCGCACCAACTTTTGCAGTTTCTTCTTTAGACATTTTTGCGGCATATCCTTTCTTCACGAAGTCCATAATCGCAGCATCATATTCGTTCATTTTTCCCATGCTCGTCATCCTTTTTTCAATTCCTTGCAATCTACTGAACGCCATGTCAAAACTGTCTGGCAAATGTATATCATCGTTTTTCCATAAAAGCCCAGTTTCATATGAGTTCTCCAATCTTTTAGTAGTGTCCTTTAAAATTCTCCTGGCTTTTAAATCATCAGCCGATTGCAGTGGTTCCTTAGCTGCATTGACCCCAAAATTTTCAGTCGTGCAATTAATTTGTGCATTTCGTTTTTCTTCCTGTTCTCGTACATGGAATATCGTTGAAATTAAAGATCTCTCTTTATAAACGCCAGAACTTCCATAGATACTCCAGCCTAATGACGTCTTTGCTACCAACAAGTTATTATCCAGTATCATGCTTTTCAGTGTTGCGGTCAGGTGACAATTATTTATTCCAATCAAAAGCATTGGATTCGCATCAGTGTATCCTTCAATGGGGACATTTCTCAATCTTTTATATTTATCCTTAAGTTCGTTTATGTCCAATGATTGTAATGGTAACTGCAGATTAGGGACCGTGTTTCCTGAAAACCTCAACCATTTGCTGTTTCGACCTTGTCTCCTTATTCGCAAGTTACACTCCATCGAGCTTACCACAGTAGTACGATTTTCTATCCAATTCAACGTAAGGTTATCTTTCTGCTGCTGTACTCCCAAATTTACTGCAAACTGTTCATTAACTAACGAAGCAGAGGAGCCTTCATCTAAGAATGCATATGTCCTTACAATTTTTCTGTTTGGTCCGATGATTTCAACAGGTACTACTTTAAAAATTATTTTAGATTTTGCTGGTTTTATAGTATTTACCGAAACTTCTGTTGCAGCGTTCTCTTTACATGGCTTTTCTTCAGAATGCAACAATGAATGATGAGTTTCCGGCCTCCCATAAGTGAACTCTAAACGATTCATAACATGTTCAACATTCATAGGATTTATAAGCAAACCCTTGACTTAATCTCTGGCCGCTCCCTTTATGCTTTTTTGTAGCCTCAACAGATTTTCCAGTTAAGAATATCCAAAAGCGTTCGACGACTCCCAAAACAAATCAATGAGTTTTCGAGGGAATACGAGTGGAGGATGTTGCAACACATTTCTGCTACTGTTCAATCTGGCTGAACCCAATAAACCACCACCAACACCATCGACCCCGTCCATACCAATACCATCTCCAGCGTCTCCTAAGCCGCCAGAACCATTTATGCCAAGATTACGTGAGCCTTCGTTAGCGTCCATGTTGAATACGCCTTTCATTTGTTCGTATGTACCGACACCAGATCCCACGACGCCAAAGTCATCTGCACCGCCAGTAGTGCCAATTTTGCCACGCGCGCCTGTAACAGCGCCGACATTTCCAATTTCACTTCTGTTGTCTTCTGAATACTGCGCACCTCCAACAGCGCCACGATCATCACGCGCACATCGATTAGTGCCCAATAGACGTGAATTTCTGACAGCATCAAATTGTTTCTGTGAACTTCCAGGAATGCTCACAGGTTCTGCGCCATCCAAGGCGCCAAATTGTCCACATATACCTCCAGTAGTGCCTCCAGTGACATGAAGCATTGTGTTCTTTATGCTGACTACTTGCTTAGCCAGCTCCGATTGAGTAACGTTGACATTTTCCACAAAGATGGCCAATTTATTTTGCCGATCCTCCATGTTCCTCACGGAGTTATATAATTGACCGTTTCGCTCATCCATTTTCTGCATCATGTTCATCAAATTACGTATCAAGTCACCATGTGCATCCGATTTCCCAGAAGTCTCGACAACTGTGTCATCCAAGTTCGAATCCATCTCGTCAGTAGAATTTGACCCACTTCTTGACCTCGGAGTTCCTTTTCCAGTCATGTCGTTCGAATTAAAATCCATGTTCTGCTTTTTCATTTGCTTACCGCTGCGTAATTTCATCATACGCCGGCATTGCCTCGTGTCTATATGTCTATGTGTGCGTCTATTTCACAAGAAGTTGCAACGTCTTTTTCACAATTTCACCACACACACACATCAATAAAGCTCGCTTTTAATATGCATGACATAAATTAATGAGGTACACATAAAATTAAAGATGTTACGAGTTCATACTGTGATGGATATCAAAAGAGACACTAAAACTTTATAATTGTTTATTGACTATTTCGAGTCGTTATGGCGTAAAATTAGAATGTTACAAAAAGAGGCAGTATTTAATTTTATGTGTTTTTGCCGCCGTTGGTTGTCGAGACCTGCCAACTTGTTCATCCTCCGCTAGAGGTGCCGCTTCTTTAATATATCGGTATTGATACAAGTATCGATAATGCTAATGGTGGTTCGAATTATGCAGCCAAACAAAACTTAAATTTAAATTCAAATTCAAATAGACTTAAATGTACGTGAAGTCGCAACAGTTACATTTGCTTTTTTCTCTCAAATTTTTCGAAACCAAGGTAACTTGACTTTTTCTGTCACACACACGGCTAAGGGCTAGACTACAAGTTATTATTTTCATCATAGTCTATTAGAAAATCAACCGAAAATCATTAGAAAAAGTTAAGAAAAATTATATTCCCTTTCGTACTTTTGTATTTGATATTTAACAATTTTTCCAATTACTAATATGGATAAAGTAGTGGTAACTAAGGTTTTAGTTCCCATACAAGTTCAAGGTGGAATACACATGCTACGAGCATTTGGAGCATAAAATAGAGTTCAAGGTTGTGTATGTTGGTTGCTCTTTGGACGACGAATATAACCAGGATTTGGACAGTATCTATATTCGACCTGTTACTGAAGGATGTTATGCATTCGAAATTGAGTGCTCGCCGCCGGATATTGAATTGATACCCGAGAACGATCTTACTGGCATGACTTGCATTTACCTAATTGCTCTGTTTCGTCGCCAGGAACTCTTTCGCTTAACTTACCATGTAAATGTCAAATATGAAAATCATGACAAATTAATGCGTCATATTGACACTCGTGAAACCCACTTTGCACGGTCTGTAATCAACTGGGACGATGGATGAAAACTTAAAATTTTTTGTATTTGACAAGTCAATTTTTCAAGATTTCGTTTTGGACACTTATTTTGAAGCTGCAGTCTGCCACAACGCGAGCGACGCGGGGAAGCTACAGGAGAAAGGAGTTGCTTCTTTTCAGACAAAACAAACGGGAGCCGGAATGACGCAAGTGTGAGGAAATTAAGATGTTTCAAAGCATTATGGACTATCGTCCATATTATTTAAATTTTCAGTGCAAAAATAAAATCTTTTTTTTATAAATTTCTAAAAATAATTTAATATATTCAAAAATTTTACCTAAAGATTTTACTTCGTCATGTCGCAAAAGAGCCAGAGCCGATGGTTTGTTTGCGGAGTTGTTTCAGGCCGGTGGTAATAAGCTGATTGGATCCATGCAGCGTCCTTTGTCCAGTACTAAACAAGAGTGATCAGGCGATTTGTACCAATTAACGGTAAATTAACAGATCCTTGCATAACGCTAAATCCTGGATCCCAATAAGGTTTCAGACAAGATCGTGCGACCCTTTTAATCTGGAAGCGGAATGCCGAAATACATCGAATGTCGCTATTTTTTAAAAAAGTCACCAGCTCTTTGTATACGCCGATGTTACCGACATCATTGGATGTTGCAAATGAGATATTACTGCTGAATTTTCCGCGATCACAATAGAGTCAGCAAAACTAGGTTTGGATGTACCTATGTGTCGATAAAAACTAAGCAAGGTTTCTAGTTTAGTTCTCTATCTTGGCTGACTTGCGCTCGAAGTTAACTTCCTCAAGTTGTTCACTTTCGAGCAGGGACCGTAACGGTTATAATTTTTATTAAAAAAATTTCAAAATAAGAATTATGAACTAATTTTTTAATTTAAAAATCATTTTTAATTATTATATTTGTTTTTTAAAAATAAAAATCAATTTATAACTTTTATTTTTGATTTTTTAAATAAAAATCAAAAAGTAAGAGTTGTGAATTCATTTTTATTATAAAAATAAGAAATAAAAATCAAATTGAAATTGCTCATAAACCGAGATTATTTTTATAATATATTGGTAAATATATATGATCTACACTGCAATACCTACCAGTTTATATAAATATATATATGTATATGAAATCACTTGTTTAGACAAGGTTTTAGACTTATTAGCGACCTAAGTTTAAGGGCAAAATATATAAAATACACAAGAACCTCCTCATCAGACACATTTCCATTCGATCAACTCGTAAAAACTTCAAGATTAATAGCGACATGCTTCGAAAAGCCGATATATTATCTAGCTCGTTTTATAAGCAATTTCAATTTGATTTTTATTTCTGATTTCTATAATAAAAATCAATTCATTACTCTTACTTTTTCATTTTTATTTTAAAAATCAAATATAAAAGTTAAAAATTGATTTTCATTTTTAAAAATCAAATATAAAAATTGAAAAACAATTTTAAAATTAAAAATTGGAAAAAAAAAGTTAACGTGGATTTTGTGTTCGCCGATAAAAATTAAAAATTGGAAAAAAAAAATTAACACGGGTTTTGTGTTCGCCGATAAAAACTAGCACGGTACGTGAAAAATTCGCTAAGCGTTTTTAGCGAAACGAGATAATACAAATTTAAATAAAAGATGAGACGCGGTGAATTCGTTAACAATCAATTTATTGCTGTTGATGGCACGCTAAGTTGCTTGACAAACGAAGACGAAATTCATACTATCTGGAGCGGTGACCACAGCTTGGCCACGCACTCTCGAATTTGCCGTCGGCAATTGCCGATCGCTCAAGCTCAAATAAAGAGAGCCTGCTTAAACTAAATGCCTTCTTGGCGCTCTTAAATACACAACTTCATTGTCTTCTACTTCAATTACTTAACGCTAACAAATTACTTTAAACTACAATTAACTTCATTTACTAAATTTACAAATTCATGTGCTGCTCTAACATTCCGGCCCCGTTGAAGAGCTCCGGTCTTCTAACACTGGCAGTAGAGCCAGCTTATGTATCGGGCGCTTAGTAGTTCCTGTTGCCGTCCTTAGCTCTGCCACTCTGACCTTGCCGTCCTCCCCTTGAATTGTGCGCGTTACGCGCCCGGTTATCCATTGCTGAGGGGGGTGTTGTCGTCGTGCACTAGAACGACCGCCCCTTCCTGGAGGTTGGCCTCGCCTTTGGCCCATTGCGCGCGCTGCTGGAGACTGTGCAGGTAGTCCTTGGACCACCTGTGCCAAAAGTGCCGTTTGAGCACCGACAATTGTTGCCACCGCTTCAAATATTCTGGTCCTGGCTTCTTGTTGGTCTCGCCTGGCTCGCACTCTGACGGCAGCGCCAACAAAGGCTGTCCTATAAGCAGGTGGCCTGGCGTCAGCACCTCTCCATCGCTGGGATCGCTGCTGTCGACGAGCAACGGCCTGGAGTTGAGCAGCGCCTCGACGTCCACCAGGTGCGTGCTCAGCTCGTCCTGTGTTAGCTTGGCGTTGCTCGCTCCTCTCAGAAGCCTGTGTTTGGCGGACTTCACCGCGGCTTCCCAAAGTCCTCCGAAGTGCGGGGCGCGGGGGGGAATAAATTTCCACTGCACCCCTCTCTCCGCTGCGTAATCCATCAGAGTCTCCTTGCTGCTGTTGAACGCCGTCTGCAGCTCCTTCAGCACGTTGCTCGCTCCCACAAAGTTCGTCGCGTTGTCGCTGACCATTGTCTCCGGCAGTCCTCGTCTCCCAATCAATCTTTTAAAGACATTCAAAAAAGCATCAGTTGACAAGTCGGTTACAAGTTCTAAATGGACTGCTTTTGAGGCAAAACAAACAAAAACGGCAACATACATTTTTACAGGTGGTCTACCCCTTATCCTATAGCTGACATAGAACGGCCCACAGAAGTCTACTCCACATACTCTGAATGGCCGACCTTCTCGAAGGCGATCAGCAGGCAAATTTCCCATTATTTGCCCCAACAATTTTGGTTTATACCGAAAGCAGTGTACGCAATTTCGAACAACTGCAGTGCATAAACTTCGAGCATTTACTACCCAAATTTGCTGCCTCAAAAGCCCAACTAGAACTTTTGAACCAGCGTGGTAGTGCAAACGGTGTAAATATCTGACAAAGAGTTGAATAAATTCTGAACTCTTTGTCATTAGCAACGGAAACTTAGCATCGTAAGAGAGAGGCCCGTGTAACAAACGTCCTCCTACTCTAATGAGCTCAAATTGTACTCCATTTTTCTCAAATTTTTCAATAAATGGATTCAATGACTGCAACATTGGTGTTAGAACTGCTGATTTCTTCAGTAATTCGAATTCGCTCTCGAACGAAGTGCGTTGGACTATGGCAATCAGTTTTAGAAATGAAATATTTCTTTCTGATGCTGACACCACGAGCGAATCTGTCCTGAGCCCCTTGTGACAAAATCGAAGCACATAAGCCATTATGCGAATTACTTTAGGAAAGCTGGAGCGACGATTTATGAGTTCGATAAAACAATTTGGCTCAAGCTCTGCTAATGTACATACAACAGCACATTTTTTATCTTCTGAGCTTTTGATTTCCGACGCTATCTCAATCTGGTGAAGCTGAGGCCATTGGTCTTTCTCCAACTTCAAGAAACCTGGCCCATCAAACCATAACGAGCTAACAATCTCATCTATATCGGTTCCTCTCGATACTAAATCCGCCGGATTAGCATCTGTTGGAACATGACGCCACACAATACCATTCGACAACTCCTGAATTTCTGCAACTCTATTTGCCACAAATGTGCCTAATGTGCAAGAGTCGCGTTTAAGCCAGTATAACACAACCTGTGAATCCGACCAGAAATTCAAACTTTCAATACTAAATTTGTTTAGAGTTGTCGCAATTTGGTGCCACAGCTTAACCAACAAGAGTGCTGCGCACAACTCTAATCGGGGTATTGTCTTCACGTTTAGTGGAGCTACCCTAGACTTTGCAGTGAGCAATGTAGTGCCAACGTCTCGGTTGCTGCACGTTCGCACGTAGATGCAACAACCGTACGCATGACTGGATGCATCAGCAAAGCCATGTATTTGTACCTTTTGATACGTATTAAGACATACGTATCGAAGAATGCGAATTTTGTGTAAATCGCGCAACGTCATGGTAAACCTATTCCATGTCGTGTGAAGGCTCATTGGAATGGCTTCATCCCAGTCTATTTTAAGTCTCCACAATTCCTGCAACAACATTTTGGCCTTGGTAACAATTGGACATAACAGCCCAAGAGGGTCAAATAAACGAGACGCTATAGACAATATGTTGCGTTTCGTTGGCCTATCCGAAACAAAGCTGTCCACGTCGAGATAATATTTAAATATATCCTCTTGAGGTGCCCAGCGCATCCCAAGAGTTTTGACGGAACTCTGCTCATCAATCTTCAGAGTCACTTCGTCACCAGCTTTTGTTTTAAATGAAAGATTACTGCAGTTGGTTGCCCACTTGGCAAGTGGAAAACCTCCTGATTCTAATATTGTCTGAACTTGATTGCAAATAGCGTTAAGTTCTTTAACACTATCTGCACCTGCCAATATATCATCGACATAGAAACACGTTTTAATCACATCTGATCCAATAGGATGTGATTGGGCGTGCATGTTGGCCAGCTCAAACAAGCAGCGTATCGCCAGAAAGGGTGCAGAAGCTGTACCATATGTGACTGTATTAAGTCGGTATGCTTGAATATTTTGTGAAGTATTTTCTCTCCACAAAATTAGTTGAAAATTTCTGTCTTTTTCAGAAATATTAATCTGCCTGTACATTTTTGAAATGTCAGCAGTTACGGCATACTTATTCAACCGGAAGTTAATCAGGGTTGAATATAGCTCCCTCTGAATTGTCGGCCCCACCATCAGTGTTTCGTTTAGAGAAACAGCTGTTGACGTCTTACTAGAAGCGTCGAAAACTACACGAAGCTTGGTGGAGGAACTTTCAGGCCTAAGAACGCATTGATGAGGAATATAATAATGCTGTCCTAGAGGAGTTGACTTCAGAATGGACATATGTCCCAAATCCAAATATTCTTTCATGAAGTCATGGTACATGCTTTTCAGAACTGCATCCTTCGATAATTTACGCTCAAGTTGCAAAAAACGCCTTTCAGCAGTTTGAAAGGACAAGCCAAGAACTTTAGGATCGGTCTTGAAAAGGAGATCCACTTGGAAACGACCAGAAGATAACTTTACAGTTTTCTTGAAGAGCAGTTCACAAGCTTGCTGTTCAGCTGTTTGGCGACCAGCCTTCGACTCGAACGGACATTGATCCAATTCCCAGAAACGGTTAACTAACGAGTCGAGAGAACAATTAGTTTGGGCTACTAAACACCCACTGAACTGATGCCTGGGCACTTGTCCAGTATATTTGCCTGCTACTATCCATCCTAGCAGCGTTTTTTGCATTGTTGGAAGTTCGGAACCGAGTTTTATTTGCCCAACGCACAACAATTCATAAAATAATTCTGCTCCCAACAGAATGTCCACCTTAGCTGGCCTATAAAAATCTGGATCTGCCAGCTTTATGTTTTTGGGTATTTTCCAATTTGAAATACTCATGGACTGTCCTGGCTGTGTTGTTGAAATGGATTTCAACACCCAACAGTCAGCCGAAAAATTGTGGGAATTTATGCGCGACTGAATAGAAGCACATATCTTGTTTTTGCTATCTATTGTTGCACCTCCAACCATCGAAATAGCTAAAGATGTTGGCTCCCGCTTGAGCCGTAACATCTGGGCCATACTCTCTGATATCAAATTGATTTGGGAACCACTGTCAAGCAAGGCTCGTGCAGAATGCAACTGACCAAATCTGTCTTTAACATTAACAACAGCAGTGGCGAGAACAATTTGTGCATTATTTGACACATGGCCCAAATGCACGTCTGCCACAGTTGCTTGATGTGTAGATACCTCACCTTGATCAGGAGTAGTATACCTGTGAAGCAAGGAGTGGTGAGGCCTTGAACAAACTCTACACTTTGGCGCCTTACACTTAGAGACTGTATGCCCAACAACCAAACAATTTAGGCACAACTTTTGTGCTTTGACATATTCAAAACGCTGCATAACTGAAATTGCAGAAAACGACGGACACGAAGAGATATTGTGCGTTTCAGACTTGCAAAAAACACATACAGACGTTGATGGACGCCCTCCATCAGCAAAGGACGACTTACCCTGATGGGGCTTCTTGGCGTCAATTCGCGACTTTGTTTTGTCACGAGTTGACTCCTCTGTTGACAAATACTGATATCTTTTATTCAGTTGTCTAGCACAATCTTCCCAGGATGGCAGCGTATCATAGTCAAGCTGCTCTTCAAAGCGAGATTTGGTACCATGGTCTACCTTTGCCATGACCATGTGAATTATCATTGCATTAGCAATGTCTCTGTCGTTTCCTAACGACGACAACGAAGCATAAATAGCAGACACCGTGTCTATGATCGATCTCAAACTCGATGCAGATGGTTTTGTCATGCTAGGTATGTCAAACAATTGCGAAACAGTATCAAAGAATATAAGACATTTGTTGTCATATACTGCCTTGAGACTAGCGAGGGCCTTTGGATAGTTACAATCCGTTAATTGATATGGCTTAACTACCCCCAATGCTTCATCGGACAAACACGAAACTAAATGGTTGAACTTTTCGACGTTTGACAAGGAATTGTCATTGTCGACCAAACTTTCAAACAGGCAGATAAAATTTTTGTATTCCGAATGTTTGCCACTAAATCTGGGCAAACGCATTTTCGGCAGTTGGGATCGCTGGCTCGAAACTATGGAGCAATTGTGCTCAATTATTGGCTCTGGCGTTGCCTTTGATGCATTTATATATAACGCCTTTGTGATGACACACAAATCTTCTAATGGCCCTCTAGAGTCATTCTGAGGGTTTAAATTATCTAACTCAGCCTGTAAATTCATCGCCTTTTCAATGTAACCGTCTAAAAGTTCTAAACGGCAAGCTAACTCTGTTTTATCAGACGAAATGGTCTTTGATTTAATTGCTGTTTGCATACGGGAGATGTCAGCGCTAACCCTATCAAATCTTTGCAAACATAGCGATAATTTTGCAGCTGTTTTGCTGACTTGTGGCTTTTCACCAGTCTTTTCAGACTCACTCATGTTGCTTTAAAAGAATGTATTAATTACTCAACAATGAAAACAATCTCACAACTTTGTGAGCTACCCTCGCAACGACGCCGACTATGTAAATCTAGCTTGCCTAATACACACACACACGCAACCTATGCGTTGTGTGAGCAAACAACGAAAGTGATCCAAGCGATCCAAAGTAAGGCAAGCTAACGTTTACTGTAACTACGTTTGTAGGCAGCAATGTAAAATGCGGGGTAAGCAAATCTAACGAAAGAATATATACACACGCACTCTAAGTGGTATGTATATCAAACAAACGAAACAAGCGAGAAGAGTATGAAATCAAAGTTCGCTGACACTACGTTTGTAGACAGCTGTAAAATATGCGGGGTGCGGGGTAACAAAATGCAAGCGGCGGCAAATGCAAGCGACGCCGAATGCAAGCGAGATCGAAAACGAACAACGAAAAATTGAGAGCGCAAGCAAGCAAAGAGAATATGTATGTAGGTGTGTATGTGCAAACGCAAATATGTATGTGCGTCTAACTTTATGTATTAACATATGTTCGAAATTCGCGATTGTATGTAAATATGTAAAGACCGCGACAATTTGCGTTTCACAAAAACACACACAATTTAAACAATTTGACCACCAATTTTATGTTTAAATAAAATGTAAATAAATATTGCCGTTTTGTTTGCTTTATTTATGTTTTATATCAAAAATCATGCAGTTGAATAATGTACATACATACACTTACATATATGTAGGAATTGGATCTGAGCAAACACTAGTTCGTGAGACTCGGAGTGGTCAGCACTATTAAGAGCCAGAAACTTATTCACAATGAAACATATCGGCTAACCAACTATCGAGTCGCTAAGAATTATCGATAAGGTTGACACTTTATGCCAGAATCTCGGTCCGTGAAAACGTATTAAAATACATACCATTCGTTTAAAATTGTTAATTATAAGACAAGTAAATATACTACAATAAAAACTATTTGTTCGTACACTAAAAAGCGGAACCTACAAATTTTGGGGGCTCAACCAAAATAAGCTTGTAAAAAACTTAACATTGAAACTGTGTGTGTGTGTAAAAAGAATGTGCGTGTGTTGAGCTTAACAGAAAAGCACAAGCATTGTGAAATTGAAAAAAAAAATGAATTGAGACGCCGAAAGAGGCACAATTCTAGAGAAACAACGTGTGTGACTAAAATTCAACAACGTTAGTAACTTTTGTTGTGAAATTGGCTGATGAAAGTGGTAAAGCTGTTACGAAGATCAAACGGCGAGATTTGGCAAAAGACAAGAGCACCAAGTCATTTACGACGGGATTAATCTGTGAAGTCGGCACGGCAACTTTGGTGAGCAGGCAGCTAGGCAGGACTTGCAACGCGGCGCTGTGGGACACTGATAAAGTTTGGAGCGTGGAACAGTTTCACAGACGAGTCGTCAATAATAACGCAGAATCTGGAAGACCGTGGTTAAGCGGTGTAAGCAACGCAGAATCTTGGAGACCGTGGTTAAGCGGAACAAGCAACGTAGAATCTGGAAAACCGTGGTAATACGGGAACGGTGAGCAGAAGCAGAGTCTGGAGCATTGTGGATAATCAGAGTCAACGTTGGAGAGGTCGAAGGAAGGCACTTGGCGCCAAATTGTGGCAAAAATCTAACTGACAGCAGCGTCGGGAAATTATTTGGGAATTTTGTGCTGGTATTGGTGAGCGGCGGATTTGTTTTGTGTAGAAGAAGCTGTGTAAGACAAAGAACGTCATTTTGGCAGTTAAAATTTAAAATTTTCTAGCTTGGGAATATTTAACATAGTGTTAAGTTTGAGAGTCACTGTTAGTCACAGCGAGTGTGGACAACTGTTAAAAGTTTGGAATTGACTAATGTTAAATAAGTTTAATTAAGCTGAACCGAAACAAATTTGATATTTCTGATTTATGATTTATAAGTTTTAATACAGATAATTTAAATTTCAGTAATATGGAGCGAAACGAGATCTTGGCATTGAGAGTTGCGGAGTTGCGTGATAAGTTGGTGGCCTTAAAAATTAATTCATCTGGATTAAAGACAGACTTGCAGAATAAGTTACTGGCTTATTATGGTTTGCGATTGACCGAAGATTTAGTGGATGTAGAACAGGATGAACATCAGGGTCAGGATGATGAATCGTTTGCTAGTGTAGAAGGAAACAACCCAGTACATACTAATCGAACTAGAGGAGAAAGTGTAAGTGAATCTAGGATAAACACTGAAGGCGTAGGCGAAACAGCCCAGAATAGTCAAAATAGATCGTGGTTTACACTGAAGGACGTGGAAGGTAGTGTGTCACAGTTTTCAGGTTCAAATAACCTTGATGTTATGCAGTGGATAGAGGAGCTTGAGGAGTGTGCACTTACTGTCGAATGGAGTCAGTTGCAGTTGTTTATTTATGCAAAGCAGTTGCTTAGTGGGGCAGCGAAGTCATTCATACGCAGTCAGCGTGATATTCGCGATTGGAATATTTTGAAAAGATCGCTAGTTGAAGAATTCGGGGTCAAAGTTTCATCTGCTGAAATTCATCGTAGATTGGGCAGACGCAGTCAGAAAAAGAATGAAACATTACAAGAGTATTTGTATGCACTGATGGAGATAGCTAAGCCAATAGACTTGGAGGATGAGAGTTTAATTGAATATTTTGTAAATGGATTACCAGATTCTAGGACGAATAAGGCATTACTTTTCAGGCAAAGACTATGAGACAATTAAAGGTTCAAATTGTGGCGTATGAGAAGATGCGAGGTTCGTCTAAGCAGTTTAATAAGTATGGATCGTCAGGAGTAAAAGCAGAGACAAATGAGGATAGCTCAGGAAATTATGTAAGAAAATGTTTCAAGTGCGGTGAACAGACCCATATAAAGAAAGATTGTCCAATGATTAGCAAGGGGCTTAAGTGCTTTAAATGCAATCAGCCTGGGCATAGAGCTGCTCAGTGTAAAGTTGTTGTTCCTGAAAAGGGAGAGAAGGCGGCTAATCTTGTTCAAGAAGAGGTTCGTGCAAAGTCTGGAAGCATGTTTACTAATTCAGGACTTGAATTAAAGAGGGTGACATGTGATCAGTTCGGTTTTCAAGGTCTTGTAGATACAGGTGCAGATTTGTGTTTGGTTCGTAGAAATGTGTTTCTTAAGCTTCGTAATGCAAAGTTGACAGGTGCAGAGAAATGTTTGACAGGTATAGGCGAAAGTCAAATTGTGACTTTGGGTAGCTTTGTAGCTTGTGTACACATTGATGGAATAAAAATACAAGTAGAATTCCATGTAGTTGCCGATGAGGATATAGCTTTTGACTCAATTTTGGGCAGAACTATTCTTGACAGCGTGGATATGAATGTTACTAAGTTTGGTACCAAATTAGTTAGGAAAAAAGTCGACAAAGACAAAGGGATGCATAACATAGGAAAAGTAGATGGACCGTGCACAGATTTATTAAAAGAGTTTGCAGTCTTGTGTATGAATTTTCAACAACAAAATATGGCTGATGAAATTGTTTCAACCCATTTATCTCAAGAGCAGGCTAGTAAAGTCAAAGCTATGGTTAACAATTATCAACCTAGACGCAATGTAGAGAGCACTGTTCGAATGAAACTTCTGTTAACGGACGAGTTACCGGTATATCAACATCCAAGGCGTTTAGCTTATTGTGAGCAGAAGGTGGTTGATGATCAAGTTAATGAGTGGCTTGAGGAAAACATCATAAAGCTGAGTACCTCAGAATATGCTTCACCAGTTGTCCTAGTGGCAAAAAAGAATGGAAAGAAACGCCTTTGTTGTGATTATAGAAAGCTGAATGAAAAAATAGTGAGGGACAATTTTCCTATGGTACAAATGGATAGTGTGATTGAAAAGCTGCAGGGATTTAAGGTTTTTACTACATTAGATTTGACTAATGGATACTTTCATGTACCAGTTGAGAAGGAGTCTCAAAAGTATACATTTTTTGTTACACAGAAAGGACAATTCGAGTTTTTATATGTACCTTTTGGAATTAAAAACTCCCCAGCAGTGTTTACTCGTTTTATTCAAGCTGTAATGCGAGATTTAATTAAGAGTGGTGATGCTGTTGTGTATATGGACGATATTGTAATTGCGAGTAAAGATGTTGAGGACGGTTTAGATAAATTAGAAAGAGTTTTGGAAGTTGCGGCTAAAAATGGGTTACGAATAAATTGGAGCAAGTGTCAGATTGTGCAGAGTAAGGTGAATTTTCTGGGATATGTGGTTGAGGATGGTACTATAAGACCCAGTGATGAGAAAACGCAAGCAGTAGCTAATTTTCCTCTACCAGGAGATAAGAAAGCAGTACAGCGATTTCTGGGCTTGACATCGTATTTCAGGAAGTTTGTTGATGGATATGCATTAATTGCAAAACCATTGACAGATATGCTTCGGAAAGATTGTCAGTTTCAGTTTAAAGAATTGCAGCAAATTGCATTTGAGCAGTTAAAAGCAGCGTTGGTTAGTAAGCCTGTTTTGCAGTTGTATGATCATGGTGCGACTACAGAAATTCACACAGATGCATCTAAGTTTGGGTTTGGAGCGGTAATGCTTCAGAGGAACCAGTATGATAATTTGTTTCACCCAGTTATGTACATGAGTCGTAAAACAAAACCTTGTGAGGAGAAATACCACTCATATGAGTTGGAAGTATTAGCAGTTATAGGAGCGTTAACTAAATGGCGTGTTTATGTCTTGGGAACGAAGTTTAAGATAATTACAGATTGTAATGCGTTTGCCATGACAATGAAAAAGAAAGAAGTGCCATTAAGAGTAGCAAGGTGGGCGATGTACTTGCAGGATTTTGACTATGAGATCGAACATAGATCTGGTGTGAAAATGAGGCATGTTGATGCGCTAAGCAGAGTATTTTGTTATGTGTTGACTGAGAGTGTGGTACACAGGTTAAAAGAAGCACAATTGGCAGACGATTGGATTAAAGTGGTTAAGAATCTAGTTGAAAGTAAAGGATATGAGGATTTTTATGTTTTCAACCAAGTGTTGTTTAAGGACCCCAACAGGGAATTACTTGTGGTTCCATCAGGTATGGAAGTAGAAATAATTCAAATCGCACATAAGCAAGGTCACTTCTCGGCAAAGAGGACTCAGGATTTATTAGAAAAGTCTTATTATATTCCTAAGATTAAGGAGAAAGTAGCTAGAGTTGTTGGTAGTTGCGTTGAGTGTATTTTGGTAAATGCAAAGGCAGGTCGTTTGGAAGGATTTCTTAATCCGATTGATAAGGGAGATACACCATTGGTTACCTATCACATCGATCATGTGGGTCCAATGGAGATCACTCAGAAGCGATACAATCACATTCTGGTTATCGTAGATGCATTTTCTAAGTACGTTTGGTTATATCCAACTCGAAGTACAGGAGTTGAAGAGGTCATAAATTGTTTGGAAAAGCAGGCAGTAAATTTCGGAAATCCATGTAGAATTGTGTCGGACAGGGGAACAGCTTTTACAGCAAATGCTTTTAAAACATATTGTGAAAAACAAAATATACAACATTTGTTGATAACTACAGGTGTTCCACGTGGAAACGGACAGGTAGAGAGGATGCATAGGATTGTTGTGCCCATGTTGTCCAAATTGAGTATGGAGAGCCCTGGTTCATGGTATAAGTATGTAGGTCGTGTACAACAGCTGATTGACAATACTGAACCACGTAGTACGAAAATCACTCCATTCAAGCTATTGACAGGTATTGATATGCGTTACTCTGAGGATCCTGAGATGAAACAGTTAGTGCAGGAGTCATTGTTTGAAGAATTAGATAAAGATCGTCAGGAGCTACGAACACTGGCTAGGAATAATATCACAGAATTACAAAATGAAAATCAAAAAGCATTTAATCAAAAACGTAAAGCAGAAAAAATCTATAAAGTGAATGATCTGGTAGCTATTAAGCGTACACAATACGGGGTAGGATTGAAGTTAAAAGGAAAATATCTTGGGCCATATAAGGTAGTGAAAGTCCACAAACACGGCAGGTATGATGTTGAGAAGATAGGCGAGGGAGATGGCCCATTCAAAACTTCAACAGTGGCAGAATATATGAAGATATTCGGGACGAATATAGCGTCAGGAGGGCCGAATGTAGGAATTGGATCTGAGCAAACACTAGTTCGTGAGACTCGGAGTGGTCAGCACTATTAAGAGCCAGAAACTTATTCACAATGAAACATATCGGCTAACCAACTATCGAGTCGCTAAGAATTATCGATAAGGTCGACACTTTATGCCAGAATCTCGGTCCGTGAACACGTATTAAAATACACACCATTCGTTTAAAATTGTTAATTATAAGACAAGTAAATATACTACAATAAAAACTATTTGTTCGTACACTAAAAAGCGGAACCTACATATATACAAGAATACTTTGCATGCAAGTGTTAATAAGTGCCAAGAATTGAGCTGTTCAAAAATTTGTTTTTAATATTATGTCGAACAGAGCGACAGCACACAATAAACTTTCAGCTCAATTTTTGACACGAAATACCTGGAGACTGTCTAGGGAATCAATAGACATGGAACGAGATTTTTCCATTTGGTCCAGCGACGACAAACAAATCCGGCTTGGCAGCATACAACAAAGTGACAAACTTTGTCTTTATTTATTTGTTTTGCACCCACACACGAACGCGCAAGCAACGGCCAACAAGCAAACAATAATTTTCACAAAATTTAAATTGTTTATAAAAACACCGAAGTCCCTGCTCGGGCGCCAATGAAAAATTCGCTAAGCGTTTTTAGCGAAACGAGATAATACAAATTTAAATAAAAGATGAGACGCGGTGAATTCGTTAACAATCAATTTATTGCTGTTGATGGCACGCTAAGTTGCTTGACAAACGAAGACGAAATTCATACTATCTGGAGCGGTGACCACAGCTTGGCCACGCACTCTCGAATTTGCCGTCGGCAATTGCCGATCGCTCAAGCTCAAATAAAGAGAGCCTGCTTAAACTAAATGCCTTCTTGGCGCTCTTAAATACACAACTTCATTGTCTTCTACTTCAATTACTTAACGCTAACAAATTACTTTAAACTACAATTAACTTCATTTACTAAATTTACAAATTCATGTGCTGCTCTAACAGTACGATTTTTCCCACATTTTTTAGAGACTTTTAAGAGCTTAGATTTTTTAAATCTCATAATTACTATTCACGGTCCCTGGTTCCGAGTTCTTAGCCTCTATTATTATTCTGATTATTTTTTGCTTACTATATTTTCTAGAAAAATAGTTACATTTGCTTTTTTCTCTCAAATTTTTCGAAACCAAGGTATCTTGACTTTTTCTGTCACACACACGGCTAAGGGCTAGACTACAAGTTATTATTTTTATCATAGTCTATTAGAAAATCAACCGAAAATCATTAGAAAAAGTTAAGAAAAATTATATTCCCTTTCGTACTTTTGTATTTGATATTTAACAATTTTTCCAATTACTAATATGGATAAAGTAGTGGTAACTAAGGTTTTAGTTCTCGATACAAATCCGGCCAGCTTCGCCTCTCCATACAAGTTCAAGGTGGAATACACATGCTACGAGCATTTGGAGCATAAAATAGAGTTCAAGGTTGTGTATGTTGGTTGCTCTTTGGACGACGAATATAACCAGGATTTGGACAGTATCTATATTCGACCTGTTACTGAAGGATGTTATGCATTCGAAATTGAGTGCTCGCCGCCGGATATTGAATTGATACCCGAGAACGATCTTACTGGCATGACTTGCATTTACCTAATTGCTCTGTTTCGTCGCCAGGAATTCTTTCGCTTAACTTACCATGTAAATGTCAAATATGAAAATCATGACAAATTAATGCGTCATATTGACACTCGTGAAACCCACTTTGCACGGTCTGTAATCAACTGGGACGATGGATGAAAACTTAAAATTTTTTGTATTTGACAAGTCAATTTTTCAAGATTTCGTTTTGGACACTTATTTTGAAGCTGCAGTCTGCCACAACGCGAGCGACGCGGGGAAGCTACAGGAGAAAGGAGTTGCTTCTTTTCAGACAAAACAAACGGGAGCCGGAATGACGCAAGTGTGAGGAATTTAAGATGTTTCAAAGCATTATGGACTATCGTCCATATTATTAAAATTTTCATTGCAAAAATAAAATCTTTTTTTATAAATTTCTAAAAATTTAATATATTCAAAAATTTTACCTAAAGATTTTACTTCGTCATGTCGCAAAAGAGCCAGAGCCGATGGCTTGTTTGCGGAGTTGTTTCAGGCCGGTGGTAATAAGCTGATTGGATTCATGCAGCGTCCTTTGTCCAGTACTAAACAAGAGTGATCAGGCGATTTGTACCAATTAACGGGAAATTAACAGATCCTTGCAAAACGCTAAATCCTGGATCCCAATAAGGTTTCAGACAAGATCGTGTGAGCCTTTTAATCTGGAAGCGAAATGCTGAAATACATCGTAATGGCACTATTTTTTAAAAAAGTCTCCAGCTCTTTGTATACGCCGATGTTACCGACATCATTGGATGTTGCAAATGAGATATTACTGCTGAATTTTCCGCGATCACAATAGAGTCAGCAAAACTAGGTTTGGATGTACCTATGTGTCGATGAAAACTAAGCAAGGTTTTTCTAGTTTATATCTTTCTCTATCTTGGCTGACTTGCGCTCGAAAATTAACTTCCTCAAGTTGTTTAGTTTAGAGCAGGGACCATAACGGTTATAATTTTTATTAAAAAATTTCAAAATAAGAATTATGAACTAATTTTTTAATTTAAAAATCATTTTTAATTATTCAGTTTTGCACCATTTACGAAAAAATACAAAAATAAATTCATTATTAATATTTTGTCCAGAGACTCTTATTTTTATGACTTTTTTATACAAGTTTTGGCATACTTTCAACTAATTTTTCGAATATTCCTTTCGGGATATTATTCCATTCTTGTTCAACACGCCCCCAAAGATCGTGCAAGTTGGATGGGGCTGACTGATACTGTCCGAGCCGTCGCTTGACGATTGACCATAGGTTTTCAATCGGATTGAGGTCCGGACTTTGCGCTGGCCACTCCATCATCTTAAAATGTTGGTTTCCGAGCCATTCTTCAATAATTTTCGCAGTGTGCTTGGGATCCCCATCTTGCTGAAAACTGATTTCCTGCTCTGGGTAGGCACACTGGTCAAGAAAATTGGGAAGATGGGTTTGCAAAATGCTCAAATAGTGTTCATTTCGCATAATCCCGTCAATTTTGGGCAACGGTCCAAAGTGCGAATACGTGAGACACCCCCTGCCATTATGATTTGCCGCCTCCATGTTTCACGGTTTGCTTCACATGATGCCTTTGAAGCGTGTCACCAGGTCTCCGCCAACAGTATTGCTCTCCATCCGATTGAAAACGATTAAACTTAGATTCGTCCGACTAAATAACACGTTTCCAGTCTTCTATTGTCCAGTTCTTGTGTTCCTTTGCGAATTTTAGCCGAACCTTATCATTTTTCTCGGATAAAGCTGGTTTGTTTTTTATTTTTGCACTTCTGAGACGTACCCAATCCATAACCAAGCGCTCTTCTAGCTGTCCATCGACTCACGCCTTTAAATATTTCTGTAGATACTTCTTTTGGCGTTAAAAGTCTATTTTACCCCCATTTTAGATAACATAAATCGAGCGTCAGAGTCGGTTAGAAGGCGACGGCGTACCATTCAACTTCCTTTCAGCACAAAAATTTTCTCTTTTCTGCACCTTGTCAACCACTGATTGACTAATTTGCAGCTTCTCAGCAATAGTGCATGTCGAACACGCCACTTTTATTCAGGGGGTTATAATACTGATTGTCTTAATCAGAAGACAGCTTCAGTGAATAGTTAGACTCTAAGTTACAAATTCAACAAATCAACTATAAACTTGTGGAACAGACTGATTTTCTGCATTCTGGCAACGAATAATAAATGCAAAAATCACTTAACGGTAAATCTGCAGGTCTATTGCTGATAAGAAATAAAGAAAAGCATAAGTATGAGCGAATAACGAATGGTGCAAAACTGAGTACATGCCGCTTATTTTTGTTTTTGAATTATTAAAATTCTATTTCTTCTTTTTCAATTTTGCTGTATACGCCTAATTGTAGATAATAAACAAGGTTTTCAATAAAAAAAAAGTTTTTGTCATTTACATTGTTCGTTTAATATTTATGTGAGCTCAAACATGAAAACGTTGATCGTGGAATCACTTTTGCTCCCCACTGTATGTGTCGATGAAAACTAAGCAAGGTTTCTAGTTTAGTTCTCTATCTTGGCTGACTTGCGCTCAAAATTAAATTCCTCAAGTTGTTTAGTTTAGAGCAGGGACCATAACGGTTATAATTTTTATTAAAAAAATTTCAAAATAAGAATTATGAACTAATTTTTTAATTTAAAAATCATTTTTAATTATTATATTTGTTTTTTAAAAATAAAAATCAATTTATAACTTTTATTTTTGATTTTTTAAATAAAAATCAAAAAGTAAGAGTGTGAATTCATTTTTATTATAAAAATAAGAATACCTACCAGTTAATATAAATATATATATGTATATGAATTCACTTGTTTAGACAATGTTTTAGACTTATTAGCGACCTAAGTTTAAGGGCAAAATATATAAAATACAGAAGAACCTCCTCATCAGACACACTTGCAGTCGATCAACTCGTAAAAACTTCAAGATTAAGAGCGACATGCTTCGAAAAGCCGATATATTATCTAGCTCGTTTTATAAGCAATTTCAATTTGATTTTTATTTCTGATTTCTATAATAAAAATCAATTCATTACTCTTACTTTTTCATTTTTATTTTAAAAATCAAATAAAAAAGTTAAAAATTGATTTTCATTTTTAAAAATCAAATATAAAAATTGAAAAACAATTTTAAAATTAAAAATTGGAAAAAAAAGTTAACGTGGTTTTTGTGTTCGCCGATAAAAATTAAAAATTGGAAAAAAAAAAGTTAACGCGGGTTTTGTGTTCGCCGATAAAAACTAGCACGGTACGATTTTTCCCACATTTTTTAGAGACTTTTAAGAGCTTAGATTTTTTAAATCTCATAATTATGATTCACGGTCCCTGGTTCCGAGTTCTTAGCCTCTATTATTATTCTGATTATTTTTTGCTTACTATATTTTCTAGAAAAATAGTTACATTTGCTTTTTTCTCTCAAATTTTTCGAAACCAAGGTATCTTGACTTTTCTGTCACACAAACGGCTAAGGGTTAGACTACAAGTTATTATTTTCATCATAGTCTATTAGAAAATCAACCGAAAATTATTAGAAAATGTTAAGAAAAATTATATTCCCTTTCGTACTTTTGTATTTGGTATTTAACAATTTTGTCCAATTACTAATATGGATAAAGTAGTGGTAACTAAGGTTTTAGTTCTCAATTTGTAATCCGGCCAGCTTCGCCTCTCCATACAAGTTCAAGGTGGAATACACATGCTACGAGCATTTGGAGCATAAAATAGAGTTCATAGGTATGTGTATGTTGGTTGCTCTAATTGGATCCGATCGGACAATAAAGACAAGAGTTTGGACAGTATGAGCATAAATTCGACCTGTGTTACTGAAGGATGTAGTGCATTCGAAATTGAGTGCTCGCCGCCGGATATTGAATTGATACCAAAGAACGATCTTACTGGCATGACTTGCATTTACTTAATTGCTCTGTTTCGTCGCTAGGAATTCTTTCGCTTAACTTAGAAACTTAATATCAGGAAAACTAAAAAGCTTTTCAAATAAATTTTTTTTCCCCCTTATAAGAATATATAATTTCACACGAAAATTAATAGAAGATAGGATACTAACTTTATTAATAACATTTTAAATTAATGTAAACAAACATAACATACAAAATTCACTATTATTTTTGGACAGCCGATTAGTCACACTCACTTGAAAACTTAAAATAACAAAAGAAAATGGGTTCAAGCTTCATTCAAATTGTTTTTAATATTGATTTAAATATTTTTAACTTATTTTGAAAACAAATTAATAATGTGTTAATCCTCCACGGTTAAGTATGACTTCGTACATCCGCTGAGGTAAGGAGTCAAATAATTTTTTTTTATAAATTTGAGTGAAACAGCCTCCCAGGACCTTTTTATTCCTTCAATGAGTTCTGCTTTCAGTTGAATACTGCCTGCCGGGCTCGTACGCCTTTTTCAGGCCGGTGCCAGCCATCCCCAAACATTTTCTATAATGTTTAGGTCGGGAAGTGATGGCGACCAAGTCAGTAATTCGAATTTTGACCATCAATCCAGGACTTTACAATCCTGGCTGTGTGGATAAGTGCGTTGTCCTTCTGGAACTTCCATTTCAAGAGTCCAAAAATTATCCTTGATTGCAGGGAAAGCCGAATTCAGCCGTATTCGGCTGGTAAAAATCTCCAGTTCTATATTGCAAAAGTATGTTATAGCTACCTGACACCACCCGCACGGCTGTGCAATCGATCTAAAGTATGCACTTCCTTCCTGAGATCATGAAAGTAGTAGGCATAGCCGTCAGGCCCTCAAACTCTGTTTTCATCTGAAAAAACAACACGCTCCCACTCCTTAGTCCAAGTCATATTTGATCGACAGAAATTGAGTCGTTGCATCTTTCTAAGTTGGTTTAGAGAGTGGTTTTTATAATTTTAGGTGCTTTATATGTTCAGCATAAGAAATAACTCTTTGCACAGTTCGAACGCACTCTTTAACACCAGTTTTTTCTTTTATTTTGGCGGCTGAGTCGTGAGAATTAGATGCGTGTCGTAGTATGATTCGCTTGTCAGCTGCTGTTATTACTGATGATGGCCGACCTTTCATGTTTTTCCCATATGTATCCTCATTGCTTAAATATGCGGTAATAACTTTACGGCTGCGCTTAATTTTTTTGATATAAATATATATATGTATATAAATACTTGAAAGGTTTTAGACTTATAGCGACTAAGTTTAAGGGCAAAATATATAAAATACACAAAGAACCTCCTCACCGGACACATTTCCATTCGACCAACTCGTAAAAACTTCAAGATTAATAGCGACATGCTTCGAAAAGCCGATATATTATCTAGCTCGTTTTATAGGCAATTTCAATTTGATTTTTATTTCTCCTGATTTCTATAATAAAAAATCAATTCATTACTCTTAATTTTTCATTTTTATTTTAAAATCAAATATAAAATTAAAAATTGATTTCTATTTAAAAATCAAATATAAAATTGAAAAACAATTTTAAAATTAAAAATTGGAAAAAAAGGTAACGTGGTTTTTGGGGTTCGCCGATAAAAATTAAAAATTGGGCAAAAAAGTTAACGCGGGTTTTGTGTTCGCCGATAAAAACTAGCACGGTACGATTTTTCCCACATTTCTTAGAGACTTTTAAGATCTTAGATTTTTTAAATCTCATAATTATTATTCACGGTCCCTAGTTCCGAGTTCTTAGCCTATTATTATTCTGATTATTTTTTGCTTACTATATTTCCTAGAAAAAAGT